>JALGPX010000022.1:23817-38081 GCA_023515795.1 Amoeboaphelidium occidentale | reverse complement strand
TACGCGACATCTTTTCTTCAATTCAACAACTAAATGCCGATTTGGAGTCGGAGCATAGCCCTTCGAACTGCAGCTAAAACGTCCTCCACCGTAAGCAATAACACAATCTGGATCGCCATTAGTCAACTCTTTAGCTTATTGATCATAAGCTTTCTGTCTTGTAATCCTCGTTTTGAATCTTAGACGTCGCCATTTTGGAGCTCTGTAGAATCCCAAAAAATCATCTCGATTCTGGAGAAAGTAGCAAAGGAACTTTTGATACTCAGCTAATGAGCTGCATTTTGGAGTTGGAGTTGCATGAAATCGCTGTTTCAAATCTAGGTCCAAAGAGGTCCAAAGTCTTCGCTTCTGTTCTCCATGTTTAGCGCCAGACATTTCCCTCCAACGACTATTCGTGCACTTGAGATGTACCAAGCCAACACTGGTAGGAGCGACAGCATCATATAAGTTCCTTCGGCCAGGATCTAGCCCTATTATTCTTGTTTTGGGTGTCACATGTAAAGGAACAAATTCATTTTCTGGTGTCAAACCCCAATCGTTAGTCTCTGACACATCTTTGAGTTTCAAAACATTAATCCCAACCTGAATACCGTCAGTTGTTATTGAGTAGGCGAATCTCCTGGATGGTGTTTTATCTACAATATTAGCAGTCTGCGAATCACTAAAGGACGTACTTAAGTAAAATGTTTCAATTTTCTCCAAAGAAAACAATGAGCGCCAGTACAAGTCGGGATTGTCGTACACGGAGTCTCTTGATGAACTTGCAAACTTGTATGAAAACCCAGCCGCCTTTAATATCTCTTGCAAACCCCCAGAATCAATGGGAATGTGGCGTTGTTGGTAATTGCACAAAGGAACTAAAGTAAAGAGTCGTACACCTTTATTTTCTTCCGAGACTTTTTATGATCCAACTGAACCTTTTTATAGTTTTTAAAGGCCGACTTGAGAAGCGTCCACATTGGTCCGATGAACGACCACCACGATTCCTTAACAGAGGATCTTTTCAAACTTCTTCCGCCAAAAATTTTGTTGGAGGTTGGGCTTTATATGCGCAGTCATATACAGCACCTTGAAGATGAAAGTGAGATTTTATTATTGATGATAGTAATCTCATTGTTCTTGATAGATTGGAGGACGTGATTGAATGGTTGTAACAATGATTCCTCAAACCTATCCTAGAAAATACTTAATGTATTGATGCCCATGTTTGCGTTATGCTATATCCATTCATCGCTATGTATCAGGTATTGATGTACGGAACCTCGATCTCGTTTTCAGATAGTGTTCTGCCATTTTTCTCATTGATACAAATAGATGACTTGTTTCAACGACTTTTATAACGAAGACCGCATTACCAGAAAAGCAAGGAAATACTATGCGATCTTNCGTACACCTTTATTTTCTTCCGAGACTTTTTATGATCCAACTGAACCTTTTTATAGTTTTTAAAGGCCGACTTGAGAAGCGTCCACATTGGTCCGATGAACGACCACCACGATTCCTTAACAGAGGATCTTTTCAAACTTCTTCCGCCAAACATTTTGTTGGAGGTTGGGCTTTATATGCGCAGTCATATACAGCACCTTGAAGATGAAAGTGAGATTTTATGATTGATGATAGTAATCTCATTGTTCTTGATAGATTGGAGGACGTGATTGAATGGTTGTAACAATGATTCCTCAAACCTATCCTAGAAAATACTTAATGTATTGATGCCCATGTTTGCGTTATGCTATATCCATTCATCGCTATGTATCAGGTATTGATGTACGGAACCTCGATCTCGTTTTCAGATAGTGTTCTGCCATTTTTCTCATTGATACAAATAGATGACTTGTTTCAACGACTTTTATAACGAAGACTGCATTACCAGAAAAGCAAGGAAATACTATGCGATCTTACTTTGTGTGCTTTAACCAAGAGCTTGTTCAAATTAAAACCATTGTAAATTAAAACTCGTTTAAATTCTAGCGAGACACGTGTCTGCTGTCTCAGCGTCCAAACGTACACTACTCGAGCTCCTGCGTTTGGATACGGCGAGCAACTCCTTGCATACTATCGCGACCATGTAGAAGTATTAACAGAAGCAAAGGAAACGACATCATGTTCTCTGTGAGATATTCTCATCTAAATCTTCAGCAAGCCTTCATGAATATGTCATTTTCATACAACTCAGTATTCTCCTTAACAACAGATCTTCTGTTAGTACCAATTAAGTTCTGCAAAGTTATAGTATGATGAGCAGATGAGTGCGTAGCAAAAGTAAAGGAGTATACGTATATTAAAACTATACAGAGTATGAATCAGCAAAAGTGTAAGAGTGTAAGAGAATCAACGCAAAAGTTGAAGAACAGTCACTATAACGAATAAGTGGAAGCGCAGCAGACGCCCCGAAAGGGGAGAGTTAAACTCGCAGGTAGAATGTCGATCTATGTAACGCTTTATACAAGATCGACAACGAAAAAGGAGCGATTTTTTTACAGTATTTTCCTGAAAGTAAGCAACGCGTGATCAAGCCTCAAAATTTTTCACAAATGAATTTCTAATTAAGAAACTCATATACGGTTTCTCAGAAACTAAAAGCAATTGAGCTATCCAGATCTATTGGTGTCTGTGCTGCTTCTAGACAGCTTTTTATTTCTAAATCGTGTCTTTCTCGCTGGGTGTCGCAGAAAAGTGAATATCTCTCTGTGAAACCATTCAAACTACANCAGAAGCAAAGGAAACGACATCATGTTCTCTGTGAGATATTCTCATCTAAATCTTCAGCAAGCCTTCATGAATATGTCATTTTCATACAACTCAGTATTCTCCTTAACAACGGATCTTCTGTTAGTACCAATTAAGTTCTGTAAAGTTATAATAAGATGAGCAGATGAGTGCGTAGCAAAAGTAAAGGAGTATACGTATATTAAAACTATACAGAGTATGAATCAGCAAAAGTGTAAGAGTGTAAGAGAATCAAAGCAGAAGTTGAAGAACAGTCGCTGTAACGAATAAGGGGAAGCGCAGCAGACGCCCCGAAGCGGAAAATGTTAAACCCGCAGGTAGAATGTCGATCTTGTATAAAGCGTTACATTGATCGACAACGAAAAAGGAGCGAATTTTTTATAATAATAGATGATTCCACAAGCACGACCACCACCTCCGCACCAAATGATGATGCCACCCCCGCCACCACCACATGGAATGCCTCCGGTGCCAATGATGTCGATCCCAAAGAAGATATTCGATACCATCCCAGCGGATTTAGGCGAGAAGAAAAGAACACTTTACTTGAGAAATTTAAATGACAGAATTAACACCACAAAATTAACTGCGACGCTGAGGGAATTATTCTCCAAATTCGGCACTATTAAGCGTCTGACTCTAAAGAAGAATATTCTACTGAAAGGCCAAGCATTTGTAGAATTCGAAACAGTCGAAAGTGCAACGAAAGCTCTGGAGTCACTGCAGCACTTTCCTCTGTACAATCAGAAAGCTGTAATTTCTTATGCACGCAAAGATTCTGGCTCAACTGGTGATAACGACAGCAGAGAGACAAAATATACTGAACTAAAAGAAAAGATCTCAGCAAGACCAACTGCGCCACCGTACAGACGAAGACTTTTACCAGAGGAACTCCTACAGCCAAACAGAATCCTCTTCATTCAACATCTTCCACAGATTGAGAATGTTGAAGCTTTACTGAAAGGATTGTTCGCGCGCTATCCGGGATTCATAGAGACAAGAACAGTCCCAAATCAGCAGTCAATTGCATTTGTGGAATACGAGAATGAGCACTTTGCAACAATGGCAAAAGACCAACTGAACTTTGTAGAAATTATCAAAGGGCGTGTCATCAAAGTTGGTTACGCTCGACGGTAATCTTGTCAGTAATAAAACAAGGACAAAATAAAATTTCATTACAAAAAAGCCTTATTTCCAGCGACTCAAGACATTTCTTCAACTTCTTGTTTCAACTTTTCCGTGTGCTCAGCATCAATCTTTGTAGCCCTGTCAGTGTACTTTTGCTTTTCTTCTTTTGATAACTTGGACCAGGTTTCAGCAGCTGTCTTGATATCATTATTCTTTCCTTGCGTTAATTCTTTAATAAACAAATTGTAACCTGTGGAGTTCTTACGGATCATCTGATTGAATGCGCTCTTGCCCAAACGATAATACAACTCCTTAACGACGCAGTTAATGTACTTTTCCAAATCCTTTTCATTGTGGATATCTTTCTTTGACATTTTCTCGTATGTATACATTGTAGCTTCCTGTGACAATTCATCCTTCTGCTCCCTTGTCAACTTCTTGTAATCAGCAGATAATCTTTTGATCTCTTCAGTCAATTCTTTAGAGTCAAAGTTCTTGGTAACATACAACGACCATGCGGAGACTTTCTTGAATTCCCTTTTTGGTTTGAAGTAGTTCAACAGGATGGATTTTCTGATTACGGAAGGGCTGATTGCAAGAGTCAAGTTCTTGTTGATTCTGTAATTCAAATCTTCAGTCATTGTAGAATGTTTTATCAAAGAGGTTCTCAAAAGTTTCAAGTGACGCTTAATTTGGAACTTCAGCGCTTCTTCTCCGACAATGTCCGGTCTCATTCTGGATAATTCATGGATGGTTTTGTACTTGATCACAGGCAGCGGGTAACTTGAAGGTTTTAATTTTTGCGCTACAGCCCCTGTTCCAGTGGAAGTTTTTGCTGTCAATAGAATTCTGTTGATGAACATTTTGAAATGGTTATTGATTCTCTTGTTGCACAGAAAACGAAAGAGCAAAACGGTGAGTCAGCAGCGAGCGCAAAATTTCCGGAACCGTAAAAAGCAAGTATATTACCAGAATTCGTACTTTGTTCCATTCAGCGCAAAGTACAATCCAATAACGATGAGAATCAAGAACAAAATAAAGACGCATAAGCCGCAGAGAATACCTTTTATAGGAATCTTTCTGATTTTCCTCACATTCTGAGTAGTCGCAGGTTGTGCTGGTACCAATAACATTGTGTGTTTCACAGGTGTTGAATTGTAAGGAACAAAGTGATCATTCTTGTCTAAATCTGTGTACAAAGCTGCAGACTCAGAAGAACTGTATGAACCTCTAGATTGTCGCGTTAGAGAAGTATCAGAATTGTTTGTGATTGCTGTTTCAACATCAGTTTCGGCTAGAATATTCAATGTTTCTTCATCGCTTTTTAAGGTAAACGTCGGTGATGTTTCTTTACGCGCCATTACAGAGTAGTATCACTTGTAGCCAATAGAAATTTGTGAACTTGAATTGCTTGGCTGAACTCGGCCGATTGTACTCTGTGTAGCGTTGAACAATGTCGGGATTGGGTGGATTTTAGCATAAAAGGAGTTGTGGTTGTAAGGCACATTTATTCCTAAGACTATTAAATCTTCACATATTAGAAAACTTTCATGAAAGCATCAATTATCATTTCTCTTGTTGCATCTGTTGCATTAGCTTCATACGTGCCACCGCCACCACCTCAACCACCAGTCTATCCACCAGCTCCTGTCAAGTCTTCAACATTGAATCCTGTCAAGACTTCTACAGTTGCTCCTCCTCCTGTTTATACTCCTCCACCGAAAACATCAACCACGGTTCCACCACCTCCAGTTTACACTCCACCTCCTCCACCACCACCAAAATCTTCTGTTAAGCCTGTTTCAACTACTAAGCCAGCTCCAGTTAGCACCATCTGCACCACAACTGGCGTTCCACCAAAACCAACTTACACCAAGGCTCCAAAGTCAACCTCAACCAAGAAACCAGAGCCAACCAATGTGTACAAACCAAAGGAACCAGCGCATCCAAAACACGATGGCGGTGTCAAGCACGATGATAAGGGTCACAAGGATGAAACTGAACCATGTGATGAACCTAAAGAAACTGGAACTGGAACCGATTCTGGCGTTGACGGAAGCTACGGTAAGACTTCTGACAACAGTGGTTCCAATGTTCAAACATCAATCTTGGCTCTCGGTTCAGCTGTTGTTGCAGCTTTGCTATTCTAAGCACAAAAGATGTGCTGTAAAATTAATAAATTAATAATAGGAGATTTCGTATTTAACTTGTGCCACATGAACCAGCCATATCTTTCTCTTCTTGTGTCAAGTCTTTGGGGTCAACATTAACTTTAACACTCTGTTTGCCTTCTCCTCCGAGAACAAATGCTCCGCCTTGATATTTGACGTTACCAGTTGATTTACCATCAGTTGCAGTTGGCTTAAAGAACTCGGAATTTGAAAGAACTCTGCCACCTACTTTAGTCCAGTCTCTGGAAATAACTTCCTGATTTAATCGTCGATTTAAAGACCAGAATTCGTGATTATGTTCTGAATGTACCATGTGAGTTAGTTCGTGGATAAGAACTTTCTTGACGTCATTATAGTGCCGAAACCCAGTGAGGTCGTTCGTTCGCAGCCTTAATGCAATGACTTCGCCCCGATTTCTGTTGTAGCCAAGAATGGTCGGCTGTTTAATTGGACAGATTTCGATTAGTTTTTCTATGGACCATTTGTATTCTTTCATCAACGCAACAATTCCAGTGTCAGCCCTGAGCCTGTGAAGGATATCATGTGCCCTTGGTTGATCGATGTAATGGAACTCTTGAAGTACTTCGATACTATGAAAAGTATGAGTGATGTTTGTAATTGCGACAGGTTCTTGATAAGGCTTTGCCGGTTTCAGCTTGAACGCTTTCCTTTCCTCCAATTGAACATTCTTTTCTTCAATCTTCTTGAGATCATCTTCAGTAGTTCCGATAAGCGTAACTTTTGGATCTTTTCGAATTGCTTCTGAGAAGGTTTCGACTTTAGTAGAATCATCCAAAGATGTAAACTTGATCCCCTTGTGGAACAGCTTCTGCATTAAAGGGGAAACTTTTGTCAAGAGATAAATAGCTTCTTTTAAATCATTCAAAGTCTGACCCTCCTCAATAGACACTTTGAATATCTCGCGCTTGAAGTTCACAGTAAATTCAATCATTTGGCTAAAACGATCATAAAAGCAATCGCATGATGGTTACGTAAGAGGGCATGTTTATTGGATTCAGAAAATTGCCACCATAATATATGACAATAAGAGCAACATTAGTGTTGATGGTGCTGCTGATGTTGCAGAGGAAGCATCATACCCTGTTGTGCTTGTGTTATTGAGACCGTCGTATTCTACAATCGGTAGTGAATCCACGGCTATATATGCGCCAGTACTGTTTCCGCTACTACCTGGATATTTATCATTAGGGCCAGATGGTTTGTGGGTGCTATTCGATGGTGTTGAAGGTCCAGTTGGATGCACAGGGCCTGAAGGTGATCCTGGTTTTCCAGTTGGAGCAGGACCGCTTGGATATAGTGCTGATGGTGGTACTGGTACTGCGCTGTATAATTGTGCTGTTTTCGTGTTAACAACAGTCTGGTAGATATTTGTGTACTTTGTCTGCAGTACTGTAGTCGTAATTGGTGCAGGAGTCGAGTAGATTATAACATTGCTTGTTTGTATAATTGTAGATGTGATAACTGAAACTGATGTAGCGGTAACGACTGGAGTCTCTGCTGTTCTCACCTCTGTAGTTCTAACCAAAGTTGAAATAATTGCTGTTGTAGGTATCGTTGTAGTCACGATCTTTGTAGGTGGTACTTTTGTAGTTGTAAGTGTTTCTGTGCTTGTAGTAAAAGATGTTGTCGTGCTTGTGATAGTAACTGTAAATGTAGGAACAGGTAGAGTCTCTGTCTTGTACTCTGTAACGTATTTTGTTTGAACTTGAGTTTCTGTAGCCACTTCAGTTACGTAAACTGGTGGGGGTTGTGGTGGCGGAACCGGAGGATATATCTGTGGAGGTGGAATCACAGGGTATATATCTGATGGTACTTGTGGTGGCGGGGGAGGAGGTATTGCACCAGGAGGTTGATACAAACTAGGATCTAGACCAAGGCCACCACCAGAAAAACTTTGATCATCAATAAGCTGCCCAAGTGAGTACGAAGAAAGTAATGTGATTGTGAGCAGAAGTGCTTGCATATTGTACGCTTACAAAAATAATAATGTGGTATGCTTTACACGTATTTAAAGCATTAGGATCTAAAACCTAGAATGATGTAGGCCAATCAAAAGTTGAGGTTCTGTTTTGGATTCGAATGTTGAAACATATCACTGAGGAAGGTTTCAAGTTATGTGACGAATTTGAAACAGATACGCGACCTAGAAACTATAAACGTCACGCGTTCTAGTAGCATCTATTTTTCATCAGTTTTACGCCTTTTAGGCGGATTCTGAGTTGCAGATAGTTCTGAATATGATTTGTGATAGCATTCTTCTAAATCTTTAAACTCGCTAGAACGTTCTTCAATTTGAATTTTTTCAAGCTTTGTCCAGTTCCCTTGTCTCTTCAACATAGGCTTGAATGATTTTAGTTCGTTCTTCTGTACAATCGAAATAACGTTTCCTTCTTTACCACCTCTAGCTGTTCGACCAGCTCTGTGAACATAAGTCTTCAAAGACATTGGAGCATCATAGTTAATTACCACCAAGTTACTCAGCTCTACATCCAAACCTCTACTCAATGCGTCTGTACAGATAAGCATCGTTATGGTTCCACTTTTAAACTTTTCGACTTTTTGATTTCTCTGATGATTTGACAAATTCGCAGAATAGAAATCTATAGTAGGCTTCTTCTTTGAATGCAAACAATTCAAACAAGATTCCAGTAAAGTAAAAAGCTTCTCTGCGCTATCCACAGAATTCACAAAGCAAATAGATTGAGTCTCCGCATTCAGCAAGTTTATCAGTAAATGCAATAAATAAAGAGGTTTCTTTTCCAAATCTGAACAAACAAGATATGACTGCGTTAGTGTTGCCGGTAAATTAAACTCTGAACTACTCTGTTCTTCTTTCAAGGATGTAATAAAGCAAGGTTCGTGAAGTTTTAGAGATTTCAGCTCTGCGGGGTCTTTGGTCAAAGTCGCCGAGAACAACATCTTTCTCAGGGGGCGAGGCGGGCCAAAATCACTTATGCCTCGCGAAGAGGGACAATCAGCTACAGCATCAAACTTTGCATTTTCAGGTATCCAAACGCTCTGACGATCTTTCGGCTTGTAATCAAACAAATGTCGAATAGTAAATGTGTTTGGTCCTTCGCTTGATGGAACTCCATAAGCGGATTCCAAAACTTTCGGAAACCATTCATTGTAGCTTTGAGCGAATAATTTATCAGCTTCGTCAACAATTAACCATTCAAGCGTTTGCAAAGAGAATCCTTTCGTGAAAGCCAAGTGATCACACAATCTGCCAGGTGTTGTTATCAGAATATCACAGACGCTTTTATGTACCACTTCAGCATCGGTGGAAGGCACAAAAGATCTTAATATCAAATCTTTGCCATGGAACCCAATATTAATGGTCTTTACCAAAGAAGTTTGCTCTTGTTGAAATGAACTACCGCCATCGTTCTTATTAGAATCAGAAACTCTTCCTCCTCCGTGCAGCGATACGATTTTCAAGTCTGTATCACGACAAACCATATCAAAAACACTGCGCACTTGCTTGACTAAATCTGCGGTTGGTACAACGATCAAAGCTCGAAGCTGTACATTTTTCCTGATACAAAGAGACTGAACAACAGGAAGAACATATGCCAATGTTTTACCAGAACCAGTTGGCACGCTTACCAATATATCATTGCTCTTTTCGTTAGAATTGAAGTATTCTTTCCATGATCCATGATCTCGCAATACAAACTCAAGCACGGCCTTTTGTACAGGGAAAAGCGTGTCAATTCCGCAAGATTTAAGATTATTTTGGATGATATTATCCAGAGCGACTCGGCTGTCTTCTACGCGACAGCTATCCTGTTCGCATTTTGGGTCTGATGAAATCTGCACAACCTTCATGGTCAAGAGAAAATCGAAATTCTATTCATTGAAAGCGTAATCACCAACATCGTCACATTCTTCAAGTCGACGTTCCTCTTTGACCGTTTTCCGTATCCGTTTTCCATTATCCTCAAACGTGACAATTTCTTGACTTGTTGTAATGGTCACCATGGAACCATCTGCTCGCTCTGTGATACTGCTCTGAGAAGATTGTCTCGAAATAAGTTTGCCTTTAGATGTTGTGGCTTCTGATATTATGCCAATTCTAGGGTTTGATAAAGTTTTCTTAGATCCATTATCTTCCTCAACAGTGACTGTTGTAGTTGTTGTAGTTGATACTCGTTTGATACTAGAAGAACGTTCTCTAGCCACAGGAGCATCATTAGATTCTTCCCATGACCCGGATGTTTCTTTTTCTGGAGGCGGCGACTTTATCATTTCATTCAAGAAGCTTGCTTTCAGTGGAGATACGGGAGACATTGCGTTACGAAACCTTGTTGCAAGACCCGTTCCTTTGGTTTTGAAGATTCCACCGATTCTAGTCAACGGACTTTTAGTGATATTGTCCTCATTCGATGATTCGTTGGTTTCGGTGTTGATTTTTAAGGCATGTACAGCCTTTGATGCTGTTGTGATGGTCATTGATGAATCTTCCTCCTCTTCCTCAGATATTGTTGCTTGTTTTCGAGAAGACCTCTTATCCCTAAACTCTCTCATGTCATTAACGTCTCCAATTTCCCCCCACACGTCTTGATCCGTTTCCTTTTCCTTAGCAAATAGCCCTGTCAGAGATTTTGATGGCGAGTTCAGCTGTTTCTTTTTAAGGTTAGCACTAGCTCGCCTTTGATTCCCGTCGGAAGGAACCTGTTCTAAATCCGGCGCGCTAGCCCTTCTGCCGGAACTGGAGGGAGGTCTCAATTCTATCTTAATATCATCCAATGGAGCTATAACAGAATCTTGAGATTTTGAAGAATTCAGAGCTTCGACTGATGATGCAAGACTTGTAGTGCTTGCTTTTGATAACTCATCCTTTGATTTTAAATCCTGCTGATCCACGGCATGATCTCCATTGTTAAATAAGCCCATTTCGTTTTGAAGCATAACTCGAGGTATTTGCTGTGGCGGAGAAGTGGGACCAGGAGGCGACAAAATTTGGGCTTCTGTGCGAGCCTGACTGAAGAGAATGCTGTTGCTGCTAGTCATTTTAGAAAGGTGCCCAAAGTAATGACCGAGCGGATCAGATGAGTCCAGATAAACCTGGGACATTGAAGCTTGTAGCCGCAAGTCTTCGACAGTATTCGAATTGGAGATAGAATGACTAGATAAAAGCCCAGAAGCTGAAGATGATCCAGGTGCGGACACATTAGATTCAGTGCTTAACTTGACCATCGCGAATGCTCGCTCGTTGATTGCGCTATGCCATGATTCTGGAAAGTCCCTGATCTGTCCCGTGCTGTATGAGCTTCCAGAAGAGAGCGGAGCAGTACCTGTGACTGGCGAAAAGACAGCAGCTTCTGGAGTGGAAGGTGTTTGTGCACCATGATAGAGAGAATTAAAGATATTCATCTGCTCTTGTGCACTCATAGCGGGAGTCGAGAGAGCAGACAAGACCGCAGAGCTTGTTATGAGCGGACTCTTACGCATTTTTGCCAGCAAAAGAAAGAAGATTCCAGAAGATTGATCACATGCTTCTTCTTTGACAGATTTGATAATGGTGAAAACATCAAATCCCATTAGTGCTAGATGATACAACAGTATTTTTTCATCAGCAGATCTGCTTGTTAGAAAGTCCTGTAAGTCATTCTGTCTTTGCCGTGTCATTCCAAAGCCTGGACTTGCTCGTAAAGGAGACAATGGATCTTCATTATCTCCGTAACCTCTATTTAGAGGAGAAAGCGTTCTTGAAACTGGTGAAGTATATGCGACTGGAGTGGATTTAGTTGGCGACGGAGAAACAATAGTATTTGAATCTAAAGCAGTTCTGAAACCTGCAGAACTATTTCCATCAACTTCGTTATAAATTTTGGATTTCAAGTTTTCCTTCGCATCCTTTAACCACGCATGTTCCAACATTTTTTGCACAGATATCCTGTTCTTAGGGTCCAACTGAAGTATCTTGCCAATTAAGTCCACACAGCTATCAGTAACACAATCTGGTACATCATACTCCAAGTTCATGATCTTTGCATGGACACGAGATTCAACGTCGTCATCAAATGGCAAATATCCACACACCATCGTGTAGAGTATCACTCCAAGTGACCATATATCTGCTTCTGGCCCACTGTATTTCTGTCCACTCACCATTTCGGGAGAAGCATATGCGACAGAACCACAGTAAGTTTCCAATAGTTTATCCTTAGTCTCAACCTCTCTGGTAAACCCAAAATCGATGATCTTTGGATTCATATTGCTGTCCATCATTATATTTTCCAGCTTTAAATCCCTGTGAACTACCTTCTTGTCATGACAGTATTGAATTGCATCAAGTAATTGTATAAAGATAAGCTTTGCCTGTCCTTCAGACATTGGACCATTACTTTCAATATGCTCGAATATCTCTCCTCCGCTTACATATTCCGTTACCAAGTAAATTTTACTTTCCGTAGTTAGAACCTCGTAAAGTTGTGCGATATTCGGATGTCTGAGTTTCCTCAAAGTTTCGATTTCCCTTATCACAGTAGGAGCATGGATCTTATCAACGATCTTTACAGCAACTTCTTGCCCAGTGAGCTTATTAACTGCTATCTTGACTTTTCCAAAAGTTCCTACAATTGATTAGGCGACATCAACCAAGATCAAGGCTCACCTTCCCCGATGGTTTTCCCCAGAACGTAGCTTCCTACAGTGCGCACTCCACTTGATTTTAAATCTTTCAATAGCTCACTTTCCGCATTCAGCTTCGCCCTATTTCTTGCATCAGCTGATCTATTCCGAGTGCTCATAAGAGGGCAGCAAATGAAACGCAGTTACTATGATGAAAGGCGCCAAACATCCAAAAGCGCATCTTTGAATAACTGCGCCACAATCAAGATGATGACGCGAAAGGATTTAAAGAAAGAGGTTTCAGATTAATTAAGAAGCAATATGTATTAAAAGGGAGTTATGGCTGGGGTACAATAGCATGATCGGAAAAAAGAGGCAGCAGCATTAAACCCCAGAACAAAAGGAAAGTTAACAAGGACATTACCCGCACGGAAAAAAAGCTACCGCTTAAGCAGAGCAAAAAGAGCCGAATGGGGGGCTCGAACCCCCGACCACAAGATTAAGAGTCTTATGCTCTACCGACTGAGCTAACCCGGCTTACAAACTGAAAATAATTCGTTAGGATGTATCGAACATGCAGAAGTCATTTCGAGGAACTCGGATGAATGCCAAGGAGTTACATCACGTGGATCGTCACATGGAGCTTCACGTGGATAATAGATCATTGGCTGGAGCGGAGATCCAATTTTGGAATGTTACAGCGTGATATATTCGAAAGAATATAAAAGGCGACCAATTTCTAATCTGAATAAACGACGGTAATTTTGGGCTCGATCCTTTATCTTATAGAAACATTTTCAATTGGTAGTCGAGGCAAACAAAATAATGAGCACAGAAACACACAATCAAAATAATAGTAGACCGGCTACACCGGTAGAAGATATGATGACTCANGAGTTACATCACGTGGATCGTCACATGGAGCTTCACGTGGATAATAGATCATTGGCTGGAGCGGAGATCCAATTTTGGAATGTTACAGCGTGATATATTCGAAAGAATATAAAAGGCGACCAATTTCTAATCTGAATAAACGACGGTAATTTTGGGCTCGATCCTTTATCTTATAGAAACATTTTCAAAACTTGAAATTTTTGCGCCACATAAAAATTTTCCGGGAAAGCATAAAATCGCGATTCCATCCTTTCATGTGAATAACTCAGATTAACGACCATCGAAACTTTCCGCGTTAATCCTCATTGTTAGTCAGTTCAATAGAAAATTTGTAGAAGTATAACATGTGCTGCCTAGATAAGGAGCCTAATTAACAAATTTTGATGAATGTTGCTGCTTGTGCATGTCTGAGATGTTTTCCATGTCGCTGTTTCAACATCTCTTCTCGAGATTATTAAACAGCTTCAGCTCAATCCCTGATAATCTCAAAACAGTTGTGAAGATTTTATGCCTGAACCTCATGTTTTATGATTCTTCATCGAACGCACTTTGTCTGGACCATAGAATACACACCGGCACACTTACACGATGAAAAGCTAGTATAGTGATCTTCATATGTACTTTTTCACAGTTTGTGAATGGGCGAGAGTATTAAATTAACGAGTTTTAACTAGAATCCCGTTAAATAGAACAGGAAAACTATGGATTCTCTTCCGATGTGGCAGCTCTTTTATGAGACAT
>JALGPX010000022.1:0-11411 GCA_023515795.1 Amoeboaphelidium occidentale | reverse complement strand
TTTCCAATAATTGAATATTCTTTCTGTGCTTGAACGATGTTCCATCACTGCCTTTAACTATTTCAACATCATGAGAGTTATTGGAGTTCTTATCGTAATCTGAAAACCCCGTCATTTCCGTGAATAATCTCCGACTATGTTTGTAGTTAACTTCTCTGTCTGCAGTTCCGTGACCCAACAATATCTCCGGACGTCTTTGAAGTAAAGACAGTTCTTGCAAGTAGCTGGAAGTATTAAAGTGATCCACAATATACGGCTCAACTATTTCTTTCCAATTTCTTAACAACATCAACGGAGCCAGTAGAATATTGAAACCTGGGTACTCTGTCATCACTTCAATAACAGAATGCACAGTTGAAAGTAAAACAAGCGCATCAGGGCAAGTATTAGTAGAAGTCGAGCACAAAGTATAAGCCAAACGAGAAGATAATGGAGTGCCTAAACTATGACCAACTAGAACTTTCCTGTAATTTTCGTATTTCTTGTCTACGTAATCCCAAGCCGAAGAAACATCTTTAGCAACAATATCTTCAGAAGGACCATCAGAACCCTCAGGACACAAAGAATCACCAAAACCACAATAATCAACAGCAACTAGAGATACTCCAAGCTGCCTAGTGAGCCGCTTGTACAAACCAATATGATCATAATCAGCTCTGTTACCAGCATTCCCGTGAACAAACAAAGCAACAGTCTTCTTTGGGGTGTCCTTCAACTCGAATTCCCATAAACCTATACGGGCACCATCGGACGTGTTCAGCGTGAATGATTTAAACTCATCTGCTCTGAAACCGTAATAGGAACATTCATTAAATCGAGCGTTGCGTGGAAAATTTAGCCAATTAAGGAATATCATGGACCTCTGGAATATCGGCGAGAAGAACAGCAACGAAATGAAGGCAGCGTAAACGACCAAGACAGAGAAAATTATTAATTTCCAAAGCGAAGGCTTTTTGGTGCCGGTAATTCTTTCCTGCGAAAGTTTCATTGATTTCAAATCAAAGTTGAAATTAAAATGCTGGCAGTTTTACTTAAAGTCGCTTTGGGAATTGTTCTTGTAAACATTCTGAGGGAGTTGCTGAGGTTTGTGAATGATTTAAAGAGGGGCTATTCTGAAGTGCGTGGAGTTAAAGGACCGTTAGCATATCCCTTCATAAAGAACGTGCCACAATTAGCGAAACACTTTGACATTTGGTGCGACAAGACAGTTGAATACTTGGAAGGTTTCAAAGGCGATAAGGTTTTAGCGCTTCAGTTGCCTTTGACCAGTCCACTGTTCATTTCAATCGATCCGGCTGATATTGAGTATGCTTTGAAGACAAAGTTCTGGTCTTTTGTCAAAGGGGACGAGTTTTACGAAATGTTAAGGGAGCTGGTTGGTCACGGCATATTTTCTGTTGATGGAGAATTGTGGCAGAGGCAGCGCAAGTTGTTTAGCAACATTTTCACAGTTTCAAACTTCAGGACATTCTTTGTTGAGACGTTTCAGACGGATATTGAAACTTTGTCATCGATTCTTGAAGATGCGCGTATTTCTGGTACAGTTCTGGATTTACATGATCTGTTTCATCGCTACACTCTGGATTCTTTTGTGAAGATTGCGTTTGGTACAAAGCTGGATAGTTTGCGTGGCGGTAATGAAGATTTTACAGAGAGTTTCAACAGAGCGCAAAGGATTTGTAATTTCCGGTTTTATGATCCTTTGTGGAAGATTTCTGAACACTTGACTGGTACCAGAGCCACGTTGAACAAGGATATTGAAGTAATTGATGCTTTTATCAATAACATCATTGCACAAAGGAAAGCTTCCGATGATTATGAACAGAATCAGGATTTGATGGCCTTGTTTCTTTCTAAAGGCTTCTCAGATGTTGAGTTGCGTGATATGACGCTTAATCTGACAATTGCTGGAAGAGACACAACTGCTCAAGCTTTGAGTTGGACCTTCTTTGAATTATGTCAACATCCAGAAATTGTTGAAAAAATCAAGGAAGAATTGTCAAGAGTTATTCCGGACTCTTCATCAGCACCTACGTATGAACAATTGAAGGAGCTTACTTATTGCAAGGCTGTGTTTCAAGAGGTTCTGAGACTACATCCTTCAGTTCCTCTTGATAGTAAAGTTTGTTGTGAAGAAGTTGTTTTGCCTTCTGGTACTGTCATAAAGCCAGGAGATCGTTTTGGTTATGCGCCTTACGCCGTTGGAAGATCTAAAGATGTTTGGGGTGAAGATGCACTTGAATTCAAACCAGATAGATTCTTAGAAGAACCAAATCCGTCTCAGTTCAAGTATATTGTGTTTAACGCTGGTCCTAGATTATGTTTGGGCATGAACATGGCGTACTTGGAAGCTTTAATGGCACTAGCTGTGATTCTGCCGCGCTTCAAAATCGTCCCAGCTGGAAAGTTGAGTGATGTTCACTATGATATGGCATTGACGTTGCCAATGAAGGAAGGCTTTCCTGTTTACGTCAAATAGAATAAGCAAAGTTGTTACGCATAAGTTATTCCGCGGGATGAATCAACAAGCTACAAACATGACACTTTTACCTTTGCTTCTACTTCTAATAAGCCAATGCTTTGGGGCAGATCCTTCATGTAAAGTATCGGAAAATGGAAAGAATTATGACTTATCGCCTTTAAGTAAATCTGGTGGTGAGTACGAAGTTGCAGGAAGCAATGGTCGGACATTCGTTCTAAACATTTGTAATACCATTTCAACGAATATTGTTGGCATCTCTGCAGGCTCTGCGGCTGCTTTAAAATATCCTACGCCAAGCAGAGACTTGGGTCGTTTCACATCTTCGCCTTATGTTTCCGGTGGTGATTTAGTTCTTGTGTACGGTGAAGGAGACAAATGTACTACCGGCGGAAAGCACAAGACAGTAATACACTTCATTTGCAATAAGCAGGCAGGGGATGGTTTCCCAAAGGCAATTTATTACGATGATTGTGCTACGGTATTCTCTTGGACATCTGACAAGGCATGTCCTTTAAATGAAGGTTCCATGAGTGGCACTTCTGTTGCATTCTTACTTTTGTTCTTAATACTTTCCATTTACTTTCTTGGTGGCGTATTTTACAATCGTTACAATGGCAAATTTGGATGGGAGCAAATACCAAATATTGAGTTTTGGCGCAGTGTATGGGACAGGTTGAAGTCAATTAAAATTCCATTCTTGAGCAGGAGAATTAATCTTGGTCAATACGATCGTGTGCGGCAAACTGGTACTGACGAACATGCAATGTTTTCTGATGCAGAAGAAGAAGCTTGAATTTGGGCAAAAGAATAACATTCTGAATCTATTACGCTGGTATGGAAGGAAGTTTCTTTTCTTGTGAGCTGCTATTGTTTTGGGAAATAGATTCCTGTTGTGCCATTCGCGGTGTTGTGTCTTTTGATGAGGACTTCGCTGTTGAAACAGTGAACGACGAACCAACCCCTTGCCTCTCGCTTGGTTCACATTCTCGACTCATTTCAAGAAGCTTTTTCTCATCATCAATTCCAGGTGGACCGTATGGTGGATTGAAGTACGCAACTAGTTCAGCGTCAGTTCCATGTGTTGTGGTAAAGTTTGAGAAGAAACCATCCTTCGTATCATCCTTTTCCTCTTCAAATCTATATGTAGATTGCTGAAACACTCGGATTGCATGAATTTTCTCAGATATAGTTCTGCATTTTTCAAAGTTGACAATAGGAGATAGTGGAGGAGCATCAGGATTAGGATTTTCTTGCTTGGTTTGAAGAAGAACGTGCTTTTGATTACCATCATTCATGAATGTCAAGTCTTTCACGTAAAGACCAAAGAATGGAATAAATGGAGCTTTTGCCATAGCTTCGATTTCTCTATAAGTCTTAAAGTTTCCTCTATAACTCATTTTTGCTTCTATATCTTTGTATGCAGATATGTAACGACCCTTATTTACAATTTCCCAAGTCTTTTTTAGTCTGGAAACAGCGGTAGTATTGAGACCAGAAAGTAAAGCCATCAAAGTGCTATAGTTTTGATACTTGTAACAGTACTTGAGAATCTGAATGACTTTTTCAATTGCATCAACTCTTCGTTTTATGTCTTTCTGAGAGCATACAATTGTACTGACCCAGAAACCTAAACGATTGAATCGGCTGATGTACAAATTAAAGTTTGATATTCTTGTGTCATTCTTATCACCCCATAGGAAAATACAAAATTCATCTGGCTTGATTTGCCTGAATAAACGTATATCGCCTAGTGTCAATTCCTGGGCAATCTTCTTAGGTGTCCAGTACGTAATGAAGTCTGCAGTATCGAAAACACGCTGTATTTCAAGAGGAGGAACTGGCTTCTGTGGCGGAGCAAAACTTTTTGATCTTTCCATTTCAGAATCTAGGATTCCTTTGATTTGAGCTCCATACTTAGCACATTCAGTTTTGTTAACATCGGTTATAAGCTCCTCTAAAGCTACTTGCATTTCTGGAAATCGAAAGTCATAGTAATGTCTCTCTGCCCATTTCTTTAGTACACTTACTACTCGAAGTCTTATGATGGCAGCAGTTTGAGGATTCTCGTGCTGGACTAGAAATCTAGCATGAAGCTGCTTCATAAACTGAGCTGGAGTCATGAAGTGTCTGAATGTAAGCAGAAAGACTTCGATATAAATTGTGTCTGGTGGCGCTTCTTCTGCAAGACATTCAACCAAAGCCTCAATTGTTCCAGCGGTTATCTCGTATTTCCCATTCTTGGCGTTTTTAATTAGTATTTCTCTTCCATAGGCATCAAACTTTTTGTCCACAGGAGGAAGCTCTCGGTCTTGTTTTACGCTTTGAGAATCGATAGAAGTGGCCGATGCTGCAGCCTCTGATAACACTCCTGTGCTAAAAGATATATTTGACGCACCGCTCTTTGTACGTTCTCTTATTACGCCAGACTCTAGAAACCGTTAGGGTGAAATAGAGTGTAAGCATACCTTCAGCAACTTCGGAGACTTTGAATATTTCTTGCACTGATTTTCGTCTCTTGTCATTAGGGCTACCACCAAAACGCCTAGAAATATTAACTAATAAGAATTTAAATTACCCTTTTCCTAGTGTGCCTTCTGGTATGGCCAATTTGCCTTCTCCTAGATTGTTTTCATCAATACTACCCAATTCATTTCCGGAAGCACCCTTTCTGTTCGCGTTAGTTTTAGGCGTTCCCCGTTGCGTTCCAAAAAGCGACCAACCCCTCAGGGTTCCGGTTTTCGAACTCTTATCCTTTTTCTTGGAATCTTTTCCTTTGGTTTCAATACTCAATGTATCAAATGTGTCGTCAATTGACGCGGAATTACGGTTGCTCTCACTCTGAGCGACTTCAGGGTCAGTGACTTCAGAATTATCTACTGCTTCTAATTCTTGATCATCATCACCCCCGTGAACAACTATTGGTGGCGAGTCGTTAATTGTAGCAGGTTTTGTCGAATCGCTCATTTCTTCATACTTTTTGTATTTGTTTTCCATGTAGAATTTCGTTATGGAAGCTTTGCTCATAACGCTTTGTCCTCCAAGCGACTCAACAGAAAGTTGCCTAGACAGACCGTGTCCTTCCGATGTCGCCCTTTGATCCGCGACTGACTGCCCAGCTTGCGTTGCCAAAGTAAATACAGAATTGGTTGGCGATTCTGCTTCAAACTTTTTTCTCGGAGGGCCGTTAGCAGCTCTCTCCAGCTGTTCTTGAGTGAATTCGTTATTCTTGACTTTCACCATAAGATTGATTGCGCTTCCCAACGTCTGGTGTATATCGAAGAACTACAATGTAAATAGATCAAATATAAAGAAACCTCTTTTGACATGAATCTGTAGTTGGTGAGAACGCCATCTGCTTCCAAGTAAGCAAAGTTGAAACGTTGCTGAGACCTGTTATAACTATACTGAACGATCTGATCGATTTGAAATTCTCGTGTTCTCTTCTACAATATCGTCAGACCAAACCGAAAGACCAAAAGATTACCTTGTTTCCATTTTCGCCGACTTTAACACCATGAAGACTTATTGTCATTACAATTTCTCTAAACTTTCCCGCGCTCTCGCTGACAATATACTAAACGATCAACCGCTTCACCTTCAGAATTACCGTTGCTTGGAAATCGACACCCCTTTGTAACTCTCCCAACTCTTCCAGTTCATCTTCTTCTGATGCTTTACCAATTTGAAAGAACAAGTCATTATCACCAATAGCCGTACTATCACGACGCCTTGTGGATCGCACACTGTCTTGCACATCCATCACACTATCATCAACTGAATGAGGTTCAGAGCCCAAGTTAGGGTCCTCTTTATTGTAAGACGCCATTTTGAAGTACGAAAGAAAGTGGTCTCGCTATAAAAATAGCACACAGATGTTGAAACGTAACGCTCGCGCTCAAACAAGCTATCAAACCGGGCTAAAGAGCCTAGTTATTTATTACATGGGCTTAAATCAGCTTATTATTGTTCATAATCTAGATGTACTACGATCACATGTTGCTCTATGATATCACGTTCTTGAATTAATCGAAGTAATATTCCTATTATGTCACATTCAAAGTCAAATTTAATCCTTCATTCATAATAAACTTTCATCATCCTATGCTGTTTAAATTAATCTTATCTCTTGATATCGTTGCGTGGAACAGCACGAGCCAGTTTGCATCAAATCGACCGTTTCACCCAAACAATTTTTCCCTAATCTAACGCAATGTCAAAGCCAAATGTTTTAGTATTGGGAGGCTGCGGCTTCATTGGAAAGAATCTGGTTACCCATCTCATCGAGAATGATATCGCTGCCAAAGTCAGAGTTATAGACAAGGTCTTGCCTGCTACAGCTTACATGACTAGCAGACAGCAGAAAGCTTTTGAGAAGGCTGATTTCCGTCAAGGCAACTTGGGCAACCCAGGTAAGAATCTTCCAAGTTATCTTTAACTGATCTGTTGTAGCTTCTTTGGAGAAGAGCTTTGCTTTTGATGACGGCCAAACTTCCTGGCAGTGGGTGATCAACTTGGCTGGAGAGACGAAATACTCTTTAAGTGAAGAAGTCTATGAAGAGCGTGTGTACAATCTATCCGTTAACATCGCAAAGCAGGCAGCTAAATGCAAGGCAGGAGTTTTTATTGAAGTTTCAACTGGTCAGGTTTACGATGCTGACAAGGTTTGTGTTACAATCGATAATCTCTCATCCATTAGAAAGCTACAAAGGAAGACGGAAAGCTGAAGCCATGGACCTTAATTGCCAAGTACAAGTTGAAGGCTGAAGAAGAGATCAAAAAGATTGATGGATTGAATTGGGTCATTGTAAGACCAGCTATTGTGTATGGTGTCGGTGACATGACCGGTATAACTCCTCGTATCGTCGTTGGTGCCGTCTATAAGGAGTTGAAGGAAGAGATGAAGTTGTTATGGTCTAAAGATTTGCGAATCAACACTGTTCATGTTTCCGATGTTGTCGATGCTTTGGTTGGCTTGAGCAAAACTGCCTTGTCTGATAAGAAAGACAAAGTCTTGAAGCAGATCTTCAACTTAGCTGACAAGGGAGACTCTGATCAGGATACTATCAATGACGTCTTGAAGAAGATTTTCGGTATTACCACTGGTTACACTGGAACCATTATGAGCAACCTTGCAAAAATGCATTTGGCAGATGTCACTGAAGAGATCAATGACAAGCACATGCAGCCTTGGTCTGATTTGTGCAAGAGATTGGGTGTTACAAGTTCACCATTGACTCCATACCTTGATCAAGAGTTGTTGTATAACAATTCATTGACTCTTGATGGTTCCAAAATTGAAGGCGCCGTTGATGGATTCCAGTACAAAGTCAAAGAAATCAACGAGGAAAAGGTTCGTGAGGTGATCAATTCATTTATTGAAATCGGAATCTTCCCAAAAGGTTTCATTTAATGGAAAACGAAAAGGATTTAATAAACCCGGGATATCAATGGAAATTTTAGGCGGGGCAAACTACTGTATTAAATTCACCAAATCTTCTTAGACAACGGGCTCTTGATCATCAAACACAGCATTCACATAAATCTTTTGATTACACTGACCTTGCTCGCTATTAAAGTGATGATATGGATTTGATCCTGATATCCCCGAGCCGCAAAGCTGGTTAAGAATGCAGGAAAGTGGGTTTTAAGTGCCAGGCGCAGTGATGTGCTGCTTGCTGTTGCACCACGAATACATTTATTTTGTAACTCTATTCTTCTTTCATCAATAATTCATCTTTTTCAGCCAATAACTCCTTCGATGAAGCGGAAAGCCTCAACAAACAACCCAGCGGCGATGAAGGCCTGGAAAAGGCCGTTGAACATCGCGGCAAACTCTTTTGGCCATGTGGGCGCGTCTTTTCCCTGCTGGACACTGTAGATTGCTTGTATAAAGAGGAGGAGCTGCCAAGTAATAAAAGTGATATCCATCCCCCAGTATCGACGCTTTCCTTCGGTATCCGCTTCTGCTTCTTCTTTTGAATCTGTGCTAAGCATTAGTTTTGTTCGGTCAAGCTAAGCATAATTACCATTCTGGATCAAAGCCAACTGTTCCTTCCTCAAGTTATCTCTTTCTTGTGCAGCTTGAGCCATCAAAGTTTCGATGCGGGCAATCGCTTCCTTCTCAGCATCGGACAAATCTACACGGCCCAAGAATGGCTCCAGCATGTTCTGATATTCTTTATACTTCTGAACAACTTCCGCCAACTGGGCTTCAGTTTCACTTAAGCGGGCGTTATTTGCGATTCTTTGTTCGTCGTTCATCTTGATTTCACTGAAACAAAAAAGGAAACTGCGCGACTCCAATCACTGTGTTGCACAACGATGTTTCAACGAATCATAGGATTGCATCACAAGACTGAAGGAACGGTCCAAGATTACATGAGGCTGTACTATTATCAGGCTTTCTCCAGAGCTTGATTATCACGTTGATAAAAGTTTTGAAGAAATGCTGTAATTTTATGTATTTCGTGTCCGCTCTAACCTTTAGCCGGCTACCTAATTCCGGTGACCGGCTACTATTACTTAAGTAGATAGTATTTAGACTGTTTGAGCATCGCAAATTGTTGGCCAGTGGCGCTAAAAACAAAACTTGTTACAGTATATTCATGCATGACGAAACGAACGTTGCCATGACTAAACAGACTCACGAATGATAGCAAATAATAATCGCTGTTTGGTATTCAATCAAGTGCTTGGGTCCATTTGAGTTCAGGATTGCCCCAGGCGTCTAAGTTCTTTTAATCGCATGAAAATTTGAGGTTGTTTCTTCACGAGTCCCACAGAACAAGCAACTTATAATGACGACTTACTTAGCCAGGCACGTATTTATGTCATCACGAAAAATCATCGTGGCAAAACCTCTCTATTAAGTTTGCAGTAAGTATTACAATTGTACAGAGATCGTAAGCCCCGACTCAACGATTCTAAGTTATGTTTTCATTCATGTATACCAAATCGTGCATTAACCTGACGTATACAAACTATAGAAGCTTGAATTAAAACAGAATTCCTAGATCTAAATTGCAACAACGACTATTATGGTGATCTGGAAGGATAAATCAACAACAACTAGCATGATCATGTACAAGCAAACGTAATATCAGGCAAATACCAAGTAAAAGGGCACTAACCAGTGGTCAAAGCCGGTTAAAATGGCTACTTACCGGCTATTAAATTTATGCAACGAGCTTTCGACAAACACTACAATCATTGTAGACCGGTTGGTCATGTCAGAGGAGGACTGACGGAAAGAAACCCCGAATTTTCTAATGATTAAATCTTTATTAGACTACTCTATGAAATTCACCAAATCTTCTTCGTCCACTACAAGCTCTTGATCATCAAACACTGCATTCTCAAAAAGCTTTTGGTAACACTGACCTTGCTCGCTATTAAAGTGATGATATGGATTTGATCCTGATATCCATGAGCCGCAAAGCCAGCACCAATGCTCATAGCACACAGAACACTGCATGTGATTGCAGCCACCAGTTTTATCTGCTCTAGTACCACAAGTAGGACACGCTTTAGTGTTGGATGTCAACCATTTTCTTGTTTCCATTTCTTCATCAAACTTTTCAATTAAAGCTCGTAATTGCTTCCTGCCACCGACCTCTTGTTCAAGCATAAACTTCGAAGTATCATCCGTGCTACTCCGGTAGCTCTCCACAATATTCTGAAGTCTTTTGAAATCAATGGTTTTGTGAACACCATTCGCATTGAGTTTAACCAAGTCTCCATCAGTAATTTGACATCGATTTGAAGTATTATGCCACGCTTTCCGACAATTACTACAGAACGCCATTCCACAGTTTTCGCACAATATCAATATCCTATTAGTTTCTTTGTCTGCTTGCTCATCAGACTGTGGAATAAAGCACGGCCTCCCACATGTCATCCGAGGACAGTAAAGAACATCTGACCTCTGATCAAGCAAGTTTTTCTCGAGTAAAATTTGATATCTATCGAACAAACCATCAAATGTATCCTTCGTGAACTTGGTACCATTCGCCAAAACATCATCCTGAACTCTTTCAAGTCCGATTTTGAATATTTCAGCGAGATCCTCAACCGCCATATGTTTGAGTCCACCTTTGGACTGATCAGACTTGGACTTCTTTCCGCAACTCGTATTCGCGCAAGCAACTTCGAATATCGTTCCTTCATCAATAAGCATCTTAAAATAAGTTAACAGGCAATCGAAGCAGAAGACGTGACCACAGGGTGAGAACTCATAACAGACCCTACCTGATTTCTTCTCAATGCAAATCGAACAATCTACTTCCTGAGCATCTAGAAGCATGCGTGCTTTGCGCCTGGAGAAGAGCAGTAGATGTGATCTCAGAAGAAGTAAAGTGTTAAGTGAATCTTCGTCAGTAGGTTTACCATCCTTTGCCATCAAGCCTTCAATATCAAGTTTAAGTAGATTGTCAGCAAAATCAGTGAAAGATAAGACATGATCTTTAACATACTCCGCAAGGTCGAATAGAACTACATTCCCACTTGAAACGGTGTCAGCGGCCAAAAGATCCAATCGCTCCTTCAACTGTGATAGTTGCCGAGAACTTAACCATATGCATTGAAGTCTCAGTTGCGGAGCATGACCAAGAGATGGATATTCCGAAGGTAATGTAAAGTAAATTTGAACTGGACACAAAGCAAAGAGCTTCAAAGATTCTTCTTTATCGGCTAAACGAACATTGATGTAATCTTGTACAAGGTGCGGAACCACATCTATAACACCTGATGCATATATTGTGCTGTTTGCATGGTTGCTGTACTGGAACATATCATCGTAAATAGCTTTCAAAGCCTCAAGTTCATCAGAAATAAATTCATTTGACATATGAAAAATCTATTCATTAACCAATTCCATACCAAAGATTCCGTATGAAACAGGCGGTGTTTATAAACACCAATAGTACTTATT
>JALGPX010000072.1:45497-56693 GCA_023515795.1 Amoeboaphelidium occidentale | reverse complement strand
GACGTTGTGGTCATCCATAATCGCGCTTGCTTTTCAAAAGATGATTTTGGCACTTATGCGTAGTATTATGGCGCTGGTCATTGGAAGGATATTCTTTGCATGAATTTGGCTTACTTTTTTAAAGACCAGCCTGAACCTGGCTCGAAAAATGAAGACATTTGGGCTGCTTTGATTGTTGTTTCTGTCCTTCATGAATTGGGCCACTGGTTTATTTACAAGACGGGATCTGAAATTACAGAAGATTCTTTGAATCCTGGTGAAATTGAATGCGGCAATTGTGTGGAATTCGACTCTTTGGGTGGCAGAATCGGTACATTGTCACTTAGCGATGAAGATCAATTCCAGATTGAAGGCTTGTACATTGGTTATGGAGACGGTGTAAAGAGAATATTGTCTCCTAACTTCATCGGACTACTGTTAGAAGGCAATATTTCATTGTTGCTTGCTGAATGTACACAAATGAGAGTCGAAGGTTCGGCGATCCCTTCAAATGTTAGAAAGAACAAGGGTGGTTTCGACTTGAGAATTGGAAAGTCTCAGTCTTTACCAAAACTTTTGTTCAATCAACGTACATGGCGTGACAAAAGACCTTTAAATACTCTCACCATGAAGGCAAGTTTATATCCTTCAGTGGAAGACATGGAATCCAGATTTATTCGTTGGATCAAGAGAGACATTCCTTTGCTTACCGATGATCAGAAGAGTCAACCTGAAGATGCTGGATTGAAACAACTGCGTAGTAACTGGAATGGTCAATCAATGGAGGTAGAAATTGATTTAACTACCTTTCAGTTGACCTGGAAAACAGTTTAAAAAATAAATGTATATCGCGCAGAGCTCCAGCTCAAGCGTCTATATGCTGCGAGCTGGAGTGCGAATGCGCTTTCTTAGAGGGGGATATCTTGCTCAATCTGAACCCTGCAAGTTATGTTCATTCAGTTTACATGAGTTGAAACAGACAAAGTTTTGGGCGGTTAAAGTCTGCAATTCAGATTGCTTAACTGTTTGGAACAGGGACATTAACGCTGCACGAAATATCAGACACGTTTTCTTGGATTTGAATGCAAATGAAGGTAAAAGANTTTAACTACCTTTCAGTTGACCTGGAAAACAGTTTAAAAAATAAATGTATATCGCGCAGAGCTCCAGCTCAAGCGTTTATATGCTGCGAGCTGGAGTGCGAATGCGCTTTCTTAGAGGGGGTATATCTTGCTCAATCTGAACCCTGCAAGTTATGTTCATTCAGTTTACATGAGTTGAAACAGACAAAGTTTTGGGCGGTTAAAGTCTGCAATTCAGATTGCTTAACTGTTTGGAACAGGGACATTAACGCTGCACGAAATATCGGACACGTTTTCTTGGATTTGAATGCAAATGGTGGTAAAAGACCGCTTGCGTTCTCCAGGAAGACTCGTGCATGATGTTTCGTCAGCTAACTGCAAAATTTAATTGGTGGTTAAAGACAGGTGATTATGTTTGCATATTTACTTGTACAGTCTCCACCAGCGAAGGGCCAGTTACATCCAAACAAACTGATTACTTTCACCAACGCATTTAGGACCATCATAAAAACTGGTCATCTTCGTTTCCCGTTTTATCGGCTGCGGGTAAC
Source organism: Amoeboaphelidium occidentale (assembly GCA_023515795.1). NCBI lineage: Eukaryota > Fungi > Aphelidiomycota > Aphelidea > Amoeboaphelidium > Amoeboaphelidium occidentale. The sequence continues at coordinate 55,081 of JALGPX010000072.1, read as the reverse complement.
AGAGAAGTCGAACCAGAATTCCTGCCAATATATCCCGTCAACAATTCAGGCTTCTGTACATCAACCAACGACGAGTCAGTCCTCAAGACTTTAATAGCGGCAATTGGAGCAGGAATCTTTTTCAAGAATTCAACGAGACTCCTCAATGTGAAACGCTACCAATAACATTTTAGTTCCTTCCGAGGCACCATTTTCAATTAGTTTAGGCGGTCTGAAGGTAACAGGAAGACTGCNCCCGTCAACAATTCAGGCTTCTGTACATCAACCAACGACGAGTCAGTCCTCAAGACTTTAATAGCGGCAATTGGAGCAGGAATCTTTTTCAAGAATTCAATGAGACTCCTCATTTTAGAATCATATTCGTCGTCCTCAATGTGAAACGCTACCAATAACAATTTAGATCCTTCCGAGGCACCATTTTCAATTAGTTTAGGCGGTCTGAAGGTAACAGGAAGACTGCCATTGTCCCTTATGATAAACAAGTCAGAAAGACTTGAATCGACACGTTCCAAATTAACTTTGTCAACCACATCTTGAGTGTTAAACACCTTTCCCTCATTAAGAAAATGATTAAATGCTTTGCACCAAGCACCCGTGAACGAATTACAATCTTGTCTGCAGTTGTTCATGCCTTCAGTCGTTGCTGCTGCAATGTACTCAACCCGTGCGGGTTTCATAACACTTCCTCTGCCAGCCGCAGCATGACTACAATCCATAACAAATAGAACATCCATGTTGAGATTTACATCAGTCGCACGCTCCAACTGTTTTTCGATACCTGAGAAATCACGAATTTGTTCTTCCGGAATACTTCCTACAGCAGCATTAGGATCATTCACGGCCAAAGTAAGGAGATCACCAGAATTATTGCTACCTCCATGCCCAGCGTAATGAAATACAAACAATGAGCGTTTCGATGTGTCAAGTTGCTGGCGCGCAGTCACACAGTCAAGATAAAGACTTTCGATATCATCAGAAACATTGATCTTGTGAATACGGGCCTTCAAGGCACAGCTGTCACTCTGAATCTTCGAGATGGTCTCAACAAACAGATTGCAATCTTTTTCTGCTCCGGTATCATCCTCTTGCCAGCAACAGGAAAATACTGCAACTTCTTCGTACTTGTTGCTGCGGAATTCTTGAGACAGTCTGATCGCCTCTCTTATTTGTTCTCTGACATTAGATCCGGGTACAGGCCTTGTAATTGCGTGTGCATGTTGCTGCATCATGTTATTTAGTGATGATGACATTGTTTAATGAAAATCGTGTTTCAAGCTGACGCGGCAATCGGAGCTTGAGACAGAGCTGTCGTGGTCGTTTCAATACTCTAAAAATTATTCAGTGCTCAATGTTAGCGTGATATTGTAACAATTTTACAGAGTCTGGGTTTATTTTTGGCGAGTTTTCAAATGGTTGTGCTGCCGTAATTGTCTGAGTGGAACTCAAACTTTTTCCAATGAGACGGCACGTAGCTTTTTCCCAGAGAATATCTTTCTCTTTCGCTGTTGTCTAGGATTAGAATGCCGCCATCTTGTCTTATTCTCTTGATGGCAACCTTCATACCCGCGTTTCTAGCACGACCATCAACTGAAACATAATCAAAATAATTCTCTGAGGAGTCCCATGGTTGCGCTTCGTTTCCGAATTGAACGTATTCCTCGTGAAACCTGTTATCGCTGCCCTTGTACTGAGTATCACCTTTTTCTGTTGACTGGAACAAGTAACCCTTCCAGCGCTTCTGTGATGTACCGTCTTCAGCAGTACCTTGCGTCTCAATAAGATCTTTGCCTGCTGATCTGAAATACCCGGCGACATACTCAAACCATGAAGGATCGTTCTCAATTGATATCAAACTACGCAACCTTGTAACCAGCCAGAAACTGGAAGAGCCACTGCCCCATTCCAAGCCATTCGTCGATTCTGGATCAACGAGCAAGTAATGTAAAAAATGTACAGCATCTCTAACTAGCCATGGTTCACAATCTTGGCCAACTGTTGCTGGAGTATGATCCCCAGGTCTAGAATCAACAAGAACAGGTTTGGAGCAGTGTGTCATGAAGTACTAATTACTTTTACGCATTCTCTGGATAATACTCAATGCATTCTCTGCTCTTTCTAGTAAAACTTCCGATCGTGTCTTTTCTGTTACAGCTTGCTGATCCTCTTGCTGTCCCTGCGATGATAAGCACTCTGATGAACTAGTGAACTTGTACTGATAAAGAACAATCCAATTCGAAAATAATAGCACAATGGCTAAGATCATAGGGATACTACTGCAAAACTGTCCTGTTTTAACCATACCCATGAGAGAATTCCGAAAAGACCCGAACAAACACAAGTCAGAGACGCACGCAACATACTCGCGCACACGCGATTTAACGCTCTAGATTATTTGAACAGACTCAGCAAGAAAAAGCTACCAATTATTTAACTCTTTTTATCATTAGTATCGAGATATCCCGTTTTATCCTAGAAGAGCAATAGTAAAGATCATCTCTGTGGCTTTTAGAGGAGCACACGTTATGGTTGAAGAGAAATGTTGAGTTCTATCACTTGAAACAATCATTCCCAAAAGCTAAGCTGTTCTAGAAGGAAAGTCCCCTTTGTGTTGCGTGATTGACAAGTTTTTTTTGCATTTGAGGAACCAAATGAAATCGCTGGGATATGAAGAAGTACTGAAAATCATTGAAGCCCTGCCAAAGTCTGAGCGACTCTTGAACCATGACAACATTATCGAAGAGAGCAAGGAACTTTTGAAGGAGTTTATTCCAGAATGGAATGTTGCTGATTTGGCAATTACTCGCTGCACTGACGGAATTACTAACAAACTTCTGAAGGCTACGAATACTCAGACGAATGAGGCTGTGCTGATACGCTGTTATGGTCATGGAACTTCAGTGATAATTGATCGCAAGAATGAACTGATTAGCATCGTCACTTTGGCTTCGTTGAAATATGCGCCACCGATTATCGGCAGGTTTGAAAATGGGTTCTGCTATGGCTATGTTGAAGGGAAAGTTCTCAGCCCTGACGATCTTATGAACGTGGATATATCTGCATTGATTGCCAAGAAGCTTGCAATGTTCCACAAGGTTAAGATGCCAATTCCCAATGATGCAACACCTGGTAAGACTATGTTATGGGAAACGATGAGGCGGTGGTTGAAGAAAGTTCCTTCAAAGTTTCCTCCTGGCAAGCAAGCAAAGATTGTCAAGTATCCGTTCTTGAGAGTGGAACAGATCGCTAGTGAATTAGACTCGCTTCAGGTAGATATTGAAACTACCACAAAGTCGCCTGTTGTTTTCTGTCATAATGATCTCTTGAGTGCGAATTTGATTTATCAGCCGGATGAAATCGTGGCGAACGGTTCTAGTGAATTTCACTCTATTCCTGGCGAGAGCTCCAACATCGTGTTTATTGACTTTGAGTATGGGAGCTATTCTTATCGTGATTTTGATATTGCGAACCACTTTAACGAGTTTGCTGGATTCGATTGTGATTACTCAAAGTATCCCTCAAAGGAATTTCAATTGTCTTGGCTTGGTCACTACTTATCTCAGTCTAATGGTTCTTCTCCTGATGAAGAACTATTGAGTGAAACGCTCAAATCTGTAAACAAGTTTGCTCTGGTATCGCACTTTTTTTGGGGAATATGGGCTCTGGTTCAAGCTTCTATTAGCGACATTGAATTCGATTACATAGAATATGCCGCACTTAGAATCGGTCAGTATCATAAGCTGAAAGGATAATAGATGAACTAAGTTTTATTCTTCTTGGAATTGATTTGAGATGCAATATTGAGGACAGTTTCTACTTGATCGACAGCTCCATTAGCAGATGCACGATGAATAAACAGTTCCAAGATCTGATCATCGACAACACATTTTGAGAATACACTTGAAGTTGCCTTGAATGCGCCTTGTATTTCTCTACATGCCTCCAAAAACATTCCGGAGGACGTTAAGGCGTCGACAGCGCAAAGCAAAGAGTCTCTAGTATACGGAACGACTTTGGTTTTCATGTCGTCAATTATATCAAAAATATCCTTCTTCGTATTATCAGGTATAGCTTTTAATCCAGTATTTAAATTCTTCATACATGATCGAAATAATGCAGAGCACGTTTTAGGCTCTGGATAGTATCCTAAACTTTTGTAATACATGTAGAGTCTCTTGTTTTCAAGCAAAGCGTCAGGCAATTGACAATTCTCTTCTCTTAAATAACGGGAGTTTGCATTAATCGCCATTTGCGTGTTAAGAATATCCACTGATGGCACGAAGCCATTCTTTGCCAGTAATTCTGAAAAGTGTCGATTTAAATTAGCGCTTTCCTCTGAAACATCATGAATTGAATAGACTTCAAGAAACTTTAAAAGTTCATGAATGTGCTGAACATTTTCTATCGAAGTACCATCCCACGTCTGACTCAATGCAGCCTTGAGAGTCTTCCAGGTTGTCTTAATTTCTTCAGGGCCTTTTCCGGTTTCGTGTTTCTGCAAGTTGATAATACTGTTCAAGTCAGCTCTATGAGCTTTGATCAAATATTCTCCGGCATAATCTAAAGTCTTGGTATTCTTGGTCGAAAGCAGTAAGTCCACGTGAGGTTTGATATTTGAAGTTCCGTGTTCACATCCACCTCTCACAAGCGATTCTAGAGCGTCTCGATAAACCAAAGCCTTTTCTTCTTCCGAGAACTTATCAGAACTAACAAGCGCATCAGAAACTTCAGCTAAGAGCATTTCAGCACTCTCAAAATTGCCACTGTGGGCGTATAGCTCAATAATCGAATGGAACACGTTCAGATTCGGCGCCTTTTGTGATTCCAAGCTCTGCAAAATATCATCCAATGCGTCGACACCATGGAAACGGTGCTGGTGCCTGACATATTCCTCGAATAATTCACTATTCTGCAATGTGAATGCAATATCAAATCCGTCAGGATAACCGTGGTGCAAAAAGAAATCATAATTAGCACTGCGACATGCTTTAAGAATATAAGCGTACTCTTCGGGTGTGAGTAAAACGTTTTTGTTTTGTTCTAAGAGGGCTTGTATACCAGCCAACATCGTCTCCTCCTTTAGTACATCACAATAAGACGACGGAACATTATCGTGCTTTTGTTGAGATATCGTGCGCAGATAAGATCTCAGAAACATTTCATCCCCTTCTCTGTACTTTGACTTTGAATGCTTTTTAATAAATGAGCCCGCTGATGGTAAGTGCTTTTGTATAACCACGCTGCCTTGATTTAAATGCTGTTGATTGTATGCAACCATCTCTTGTGAGCCTCTTGCTCTTTGCTGTACAACACCAACAGGTCTATCACAAGTCGAATATAAACGCGTATTTCGTGTGGATATTATAAATCGATTAATTGTCTTGAAGTATCGCAACCGAGGGAGTAACATTTTTCTTTTGTTAAAGACCAGATGTCTGATAGTGGCGCAGAAAAAGAACCTCAAGCAAATGACACTCAAGAGCAGCAGCAGCAGCAGCAGCAGCAACATGAACAACAACCACAGCAAAGACAGCCTTCCGTAATTGAACAAATTTTTAGTACTTTTGTAAGATTTATGGTTATTTACTATGCCATCCAATGGTTCAAAGGTAAATTAGAATCTCGTGCCCAATCTTAACTTTAATAGGCCCTGATACTTCCTCGCCGGTATCAATTAAAACCAACTCTGGAGAAGTTCAGCTGCCGGGAATGAGCGAATGTGTGTGGCCTTTGGGAACTGAAATGGACGTTTACATTTGCGTTTCTCCGGATGCTTTTATGTGTGACTTCTCCAAAGGTTTAGTTTATGAACAGAATAATTTGGTATTTGGCGAATGGGCAACTGATGAGTATAAAGAAGTGCAGATTGAAGTTACTGATCATTTGAGAAATAACGGTTCATTGTATGCGCACATTTACTTGGCACGAAACAAGAAACACCCAAAAGATTATGAAGCCCAGCGCGCGATGGATGTTGTGCATTCTGTAGAAATCCTTACTAAATTCCATCCAAAAAGAAAAACTGAAACTAAAAAGAATTTACTAACTGGCGTCGAAGAGCAAGTCGTTAGCACTGTGAAACAAGAACAAGACACGATCATTTCTTATTGGTATCCTAATCTGACCATCAATTACATTCCTGATGCACAGAAGCTACCAGTGTCCCAGCTCAAAGCATTACCACAATTGTTCCAGTATGTCAAACTTGCAGATAAATCCGGTGGCAAACACTTACCAATACTCTACCCAAACACTTTTTGGATGCTTATGGAAGATGTTTACAATTATCCAATTAATGATACCATTACTACTCTACCTTTGATCATTCGACTGTATCCTTTATCAATGTGGAAGTTCCAACTGATGGTACAAATGGATCATAGCTTCAAAGTACAAACAGAAATGCTGGGACAATCTCAAACAGAAGTCGATTCCATAAAGAGAATGTTCTATGAGACAAATCCATACTTTCTAATGATAACTTTTATGGTTTCCATTCTGCACTCTGTATTCGATTTCCTTGCATTCAAGAATGATGTACAATTCTGGAGAAAACAGAAATCATATGAAGGACTATCAATAAGAACTATAATGCTGAATATTGTATTCCAAACTATAATCTTTCTGTACCTGTTGGATAATGAAACATCATACATAATCATTGTATCATCATTCATTGGTCTAATAATTGAAGCATGGAAAATACAAAAGGCCATGGATATTTCTATTTCTGTGTATCCATTCCAACTAAAATTCCAACCAAAACACCATAAAAATAGCGGCAATAGCAAGAAAAACAAGCAGACTTTACAAGAACAAACTGATGAGTATGATGCTATGGCTTTTAAATATCTGTCTATTCTATGCTTTCCATTATTAATTGGCTACACTGCATACTCTCTCTTCTACTCCACCCACACATCCTGGTACTCTTTTACCATCCAAACTCTAGTACAATTCGTCTATACATTTGGATTCATTGCAATGACTCCACAATTATTCATCAATTACAAACTGAAATCCGTAGCACACATGCCATGGCGTACTCTAATGTACAAATCCCTAAATACAATAATTGATGACTTGTTTGCATTCATCATCAAGATGCCTCTACTACACCGATTAGCATGCTTTAGAGATGACCTAGTCTTCATTGTTTATTTATACCAACGCTGGATATATCCAACAGATAATACAAGACCGAATGAGTATGGTCAAGTGATAAAAGCAGAAGATGGAGAAGTTGAGGCTGAGGCTGAGGCTGAGGAAGAAAAGAAGAAGAAGAAGACAGAGTAATAATAAATCAACTGAAATGAAGACACTTTATTAGTAAACCATTTTGACTTTAAATTCCTCCTTTAGGCAACAATTGTGGCGGAATCATTCCATCCCCACCACCACCACTAATATTACCAATATTACCATCCTTCATGACACCATTATAACCATACTCATTTCTATAAACAACACACCCATAATCCACACCTTCTTGTTTTTTACTACCAATTGAAACAACCTGCTGTCCTTCCATCCTCTTGATCAATTCCAAAACTATACTCTTGCACTTCATATAAACTATCAATTCATCACTAGAAATATCCACTTCCTTCAACAAGTTGATCCGATCATCTTGAATTCTCTTCAATTCCATCAATAAATCCCAACCTTTCCCAATCAACCCATTCAAATCATCATCTTCATTAGCAGCAGCAGCAGCAGCAGCAGCAGCAGCAGAGCCAGAATGAAACTCCTTCTGAAATTCTACAACCAAAGAATCTAAAGAAGTAGAAGTAGTAGAATACTTTTGAATCAACTCATCAACACCACTTTCATTAGTAGTAGTAGTATTAGTAGTAGTAGTAGTAGTATTAGTAGTAAGAACATCAGTCAATTGTGTCTGTGTAGAAATACTCTGATCCACTTCCACATCATCATCATCATCATCATCTAATTCCATCCCATCATTACAACAATAATAAGAATAATATTCTGAATATGATATATTACAATCAGTTGAATCATACTGTGGACCAAAAGAGAATTCTCTTAAAGAAGAGTTTGTGTTATGGTCAATCAGAGCNCACTAGAAATATCCACTTCCTTCAACAAGTTGATCCGATCATCTTGAATTCTCTTCAATTCCATCAATAAATCCCAACCTTTCCCAATCAACCCATTCAAATCATCATCTTCATTAGCAGCAGCAGCAGCAGCAGCAGAGCCAGAATGAAACTCCTTCTGAAATTCTACAACCAAAGAATCTAAAGAAGTAGAAGTAGTAGAATACTTTTGAATCAACTCATCAACACCACTTTCATTAGTAGTAGTAGTAGTATTAGTAGTAAGAACATCAGTCAATTGTGTCTGTGTAGAAATACTCTGATCCACTTCCACATCATCATCATCATCATCATCATCTAATTCCATCCCATCATTACAACAATAATAAGAATAATATTCTGAATATGATATATTACAATCAGTTGAATCATACTGTGGACCAAAAGAGAATTCTCTTAAAGAAGAGTTTGTGTTATGGTCAATCAGAGCAGGAATTTTAACAAGAGAATTTCTCTTTAAACAAGAAGAAGAAGAAGAAGAAGAAGAAGAAGAAGAAATCTTCTTATTATTATTATTGGTTATAGAAGTAGAAGGTAAAATATCCTTTAATCTCTTATCTCCAGTAGTATCATATATTCCTAATAGAATCTTCATCTTTTGATAATTACTATTACCATCCACTTCTACTTTGAAGAATGACTCATCATCATCCTCCTCTTCTTAATTGTTAATTGTTAATAAAATAGTTTAAACTTACTTTTAATAAGAAGAGATGAATAGTAATCTTTTGAATCAGAATGTTTAACTAAACAGATTGAAGAAGAAGTCATTTTTAGAGAGAAAGAAAAGTGATTGAGTGTGATTGGAGTACTTCTCTTGTATTTCTTTCTAAAAATGACTTCTTCTTCTAATTCTAATAAAATGTAACCCTAACCCTAATTCTTAACCCTAATTCCATCCAACTTATTATAGTGTTTATGCTGTTATTATACTTACAAGTATTCTTATAGACATTATAATACAACAATACACTCCCACCAGTACTACTACTACTACTACTACTTCTACTTCTTTATTATTATTAACTCCAATGACAGAGGATGACTCATTCTATTTTATTCTATTTGTTTATATATTGGAATTATTACTTGTTTTATTTGTTATAAATTACTGTCATGTTCTATACACTCTAAGTTCTGCTGCTTCTTCTGCTTCTGCTTCTTCTGCTTCTGCTTCTGTTGATACAACAACAAGATTTACAGTGTTTAAATGGTCTTTACTTTATTCTACTATAATAATTGTTACAAGAGTTTATTCAATCTTCTCTTCTGTTAATGCTTTGGGTAGAGTGTTTAGTGTTTTAATGAGAATTATAGGAGTATTTTATTATAGACAAGTTTTAAGAGGAATACTTTCTTTTTAGGATTCTATAAATAGATTTCTTAAATTAAATTAAAGCAGTTGTTAAGGTGGTTATCTTATTATTCTATATACATCTCCATCTCTCTATTCGGATCACATCTCTA
>JALGPX010000072.1:22116-45477 GCA_023515795.1 Amoeboaphelidium occidentale | reverse complement strand
GGGTAGAGTGTTTAGTGTTTTAATGAGAATTATAGGAGTATTTTATTATAGACAAGTTTTAAGAGGAATACTTTCTTCTTAGGATTCTATAAATAGATTTCTTAAATTAAATTAAATTAAATTAAATTAAAGCAGTTGTTAAGGTGGTTATCTTATTATTCTATATACATCTCCATCTCTCTACTCGGATCACATCTCTAAAAAAAAAAATTTTTTTTACTTCTCTTTCTCAGTCTATCAAATTTAAATAATTTTAGGATGACTACTCCTTCCACTCAAACTACAGAAAATTCAGCTGAACTAAAGACTCCTAAATCTTCTACTACTACTACTCTTAAACGTCCCCCTCAGCCAGATTTTAAAGTGTTTAAAAAGAATTTGGATGCGTGTACTAAAGAGATTGATTCATTAAAGAAGCAAGTGGTAAGTGTTGTTGGTTTAATTCCTCTGATGATGATGATTTACTTTTGTAGGATGCTTTAAAAGAAAAGATTGCTAATGGTGGCTCAAATTCAAAGAATCAGGACAAGAGAAAAGAATTGCGTCAGAGGATTGATGAGTTGCGTGCAGAACAGCAGGGGCATTGGGATCAGAAGCAGAGGTTGCAGGATCAGTTGAAGCAGTGTAATGATTTGGTGAAGAGAAGGAGTGAAGAGATTAGGTCAGCTAAGGAACGTTTGCAGTATAAATCTCATCAGGAAGTTGATAGGAAGATTATGGAGTTGGAGAGGCAGGTTTCTTCTGGTATGTTGAAGTTGATTGAAGAGAAGCGATTATTGTCTGATGTATCTGCATTGCGCAAACAAAAGAAGATTCTTGATCAGTTTGTTTCTCAGGAGGATATGATTCAGAAGGAAAAGCTGCGTGCGGATGAAGTGCGCAAACAGTTGGATTTGATGGATCCAGAAAGTCGTCTGTTCAAGGAAAAGATGGATGAAGTGTATGGGCAGTTGCGTGCTTTGGATGCGCAGGGGAAGGAGAATCATGGCAAGGTTAAATTGTTGATTCAGGAGAAGGAACAGTTGCAGGAGAAGATTAATCAGTTGTATCAGAGTAGAAAGCAAATGAACGAAGAGTTCAATAAGCAAAAGGAAGAGTTTGATAAGTTCATGAAGGAAGAGAGGGCAAGGAAGGCTATTCAGTGGAAGGAACAGAAGGAACAGCGTGAAAGGGAGAGAAGGATGGAAGATATCAGAAGGGCAAAGGAAAATGCTGAGATTCCTGCGTATCGGGAAGAGATTAATACATGTAATGTGTTGATTGGGTTATTGGAAGCATACGTTCCAAAGGGGGCTAATGTTGTTGTTTCAGAAGATGTTGTTGCTGCTGCTCCTGCTTCTTCCAAGGATGTTCGTGCTGCTACAGAGAATGCTAATCTTCCAAAGGGAATTACTGGTGCTGTTGCATTGAAGAAGAAGTCTGATCGTATGGATGATGATAATTACTTTGGAGGTTTGAAGTCTTCTAGTAAAACTGCTGCAACCTCAACTTCTCAGGTTACGCGTGTGGTTAAGGAAAAGGATTTGAAATTTGATATTGTTGCAATGGAACAATTCTTCAAGTTGGGTGTTGATGTTCCGTCAAAGAAGGGTGATGCTGGTAAAGTTATTGAGCAATTGGTTGAGAAGAAGAAGTACTTCTTGGAGAATCAGGCAAAGACTACTCAGGAAAATATCCAAAAGGCAAAGGAAATGGAAGAAAAGTACTTGAAGGAACTGAAAGAGAAGGAAGCTGAAGAGAAGGCAAAAGAGACAGAAGAAGTTGATGCTAATGGGGATGAAACTGGTGCTGCTGAGGATGCTGAAGAGGGAGAAAAGGTTGAGGCTGAGAAGGAATCTGATGAAAAAGAGCAATAAAATCGCGGTCGTAAATAATTCTTTTTTAAATTGTTTGAAAGATGTGGGTGCCGGTGCCGAGGATTCCTGCTTTAGGTTAGACTTTGAGCTTCATAGTAATAACATTTTAAAGATGATTACAAGAGGGTTATAATGTCTAACTTTTTATTATTCGCTCTGGTTGGGTATCCCTTGTGGTTAGTTACAACGTCAGTTTATCGCTGTGAGTTACCGGCAGTCGATAGCATAAAAGCAAACGAACTTTTACGGTTTCCACTGAATATTTTGGTTCATTTAGAAGATGGTAGCGATAGCGCTGGATTTTCTACGGAGGCATTCAAATCTGCGCTGAATACGAAACTGTCACAAATCTATCAGAATCATCGGCATGGGGACAGTTTTCTGTACTTCTTTGATGTAACCGTAAAGGAAGTTACACAAGCTACGTTGGATGATCCTTTTGAGAGTATCTTGGTCAAAGTTCTTAAAGGGTCAGAAGGGGGAAAGAATATCATAAACATTCTCACAAATAACACAATCATCGTAGAAGGTGCAACAGATTCGACAAAAGATCATTTGGCTGATTTGATCTCTGCGTATGTTCGTACGAGCGTTTTAAAAAAATCAAGTCCTGTTCCAGATGGTTTGGAGATTGATACATCAGCTAAAGCTATTCCGTTCAAGTCGAAAGTTCTATTATCATTCAACTTGATGAATGGCGATACTGAGAATGTTTTGGTAGATTGGGACATTGAAACTGCGATAAATAGGTATGTCATGCCTTTCGTAAGGAAGATTGGCAATGCAGTTACTCTTCAGATTACATCGCAAGTTCAGGATTATGCTCATTTAAAAGTTGAACCTGTTAAAAAATCTGGTTATTATCAAGTCCCTCACGAAGAGTTGTCTCAATTTGTGAATACTGCAGAATGGAATCTTGCAATGGCGTCGAACCTTGATGCGGAACTTAACTTCATTCTTTATGTTCCATCAAGAAAGCATTCTCCGCTTAAAATTGCCCTATCTGAAAATCATGCATTGAATTCCAGCAGTTTTTTACTTCCTCGTGCAGGAGGTGTGTCAATATTCAATTTGAAATCCTCTTTAAAGAAGGAGAAGGCTAAAATTTCAGTTGATGAGCTTAGTGAACATTTTAATGTTTTCATCTATCAATTACGCCAGCTGCTAGGCATCGAAGATTTATGGTCAGAAGTGCAAATTACGGAGGATTTTAAGATTAGCGTTGAAGAGAGCAGTATCGGTCTAAGCGACTGGGAATTATGTGCATACTTGAGAAGGAAGACCGCCGAGAACGCTGTAACAGCTTCTGATACTTTGACTTCTCTTGTAAGAATGATTGAGAAACTACAAAACATGGTAGTCAATGATAATATTGCTGATATGACTGCAAAATCTTTGTTTTACTTGAATTCGGTAATTTACCATCCAAGTAATACTAACAGTTTTAGCTTTCAAAAAATAATCAGCCTCTAGCTCAGGTCTTTGAATATGCGAAAAGATCATTAGATTTAGCAGAAAAGGCATTCTTTGATCCTTCCATGACTTCCTTACTTTATTTCCCAGAAGAACACATTTATGCAGTTTATGCTCCGTTATTTTTTCCGATCGCAGTTCCTGTTGTGATATCAGTTATCAAAGAAATCAAGATTGCAATACGCCCTTAAATATACAAAGTCTTCTATTTTAATTAATTCTCAAGCGGTCAGCATCAGATTGCTTCTTTGTTTGAACAACCTCTCGTATTTCTTCTTGAGATGCGTTGAATGATACAATCACTTGATTAAATGGATTTTCTGGTGCTTTCTGCCACATCTTCCATAAGATCTCTTTGAGTTGGGTAAGCCTCAATGAAGGGTTATCTGCTTTTACTTTCGGAAGCATGACTTCTTCATATGCCTTGTAAGCTGCCTTGACCCTCCGCTCAGGATGCTTTTCCACCTCTTTTGTGGATGATGAGGCCCCGCTTCCAGATATTGTCGTTGCTGCCAGAAGATCCAGAGCATCATCCAAGTTAGTCGCGACATACTCTTCTGGTTTCTCCATATCCCTTTCCGCAGCCTCGACCATTCTAGACCTCTTTTCGGCCACTTTGTCGCTCCGCTTGGTATGGGTTTTCATAATAGGCTTCTTAGCGCCTAAATCCTTTTCTTCTTGTTCCAGAAGTTTCTTTGCTTCCTCCTTCTTTGCTTTGGCTTGGGCCTTCTTTTCAGCATCTGCGTCCTTCTTTGATTTCCCTTTAGCACCTACTTCCCATTCTTGTGAGATCTTTCGTTCCTCTTCCTGCTTTTGTTTCTGGGCGACTTCCTGTCTGTGTGCTTCCTTTTTGGCGTTGGAGGCCACTGCTTTTTGGTTCGGAACCTTTTTTGGCATGACGAAGAAATTGAAAATTAAATCGCGGTCACATTGCGCGTTTCAACTCTTTGCATTAAAACGGTATGGTTTACAGTAAGTAAACTGTTTGAGGGATTTAAATCGTGTTCCTGGAATGAAAGCTATCGCAAAGAACTTGGGAAAACTTAATCAGGTAATCTTTAGCCCTAAAACTCTTGATATCCAATGACAGTATGTTGGGGAGAAACTGAATACTGCTACAAAGCATGAACTTTCTGAAGATTTCAAATCCCTGGAGTCTCAGACTGAGATCAGACATGACAATATTGAAGAGATTACTGAATCAGCAGAACAGTACCTCAAGACTTTGGGTAAATGGAGATCTTAACGAATGCCTAACAGAAACTTTGAGTAGAAAAGAAGAAGGAGGGAGCTGATAAGCAAAAGTATCTCACGGTCGAGTCATTTGGGAATGCACTGAGAGCGTATGGTTCTGATCTTCCTGAAGAAAGCGATTTTGGCCAGACTCTGATTAAACTGGGGGAGACAGAGGCAAAGCTGGGGGAGATTCAGCTGGAATTCGTACGTTTAATGGATGTGATGAAGTTCTGATCATTGCTTTAGGCTTCTATGATCAAGGCTGAATTCTTGAACAAGCTATCAGCTTACTTGGCTGACATGAAGAATTATAAACACTTGAAGGGGAAGCTAGAGAGTAGACGTCTAGATTATGATGCAAAGTTGAACAGATTACAAAAATCCAAGAAGGAACAACCTCAATTAGAAGAAGACATGAGAGCAGCAGCCCAAAAGTATGAAGAGACTTTGGCAGAATTGGAGACAATAATGATATCACTTAATAGCTGTGAGGTAAATCTGTAGTTTAGAAGGATGCTGATTTTTCAGCCTGAGCATACAGCCCTATTGTATAACTTTTTGGACGCGCAACAAAACTACTTTAGAAAATCCGTTGAATTATTGGATTCCGCTAAACAGTTCGTTCTTGATCCCAACGCAAAAGGAAAGAGACTAAGAGAACCTCGTGGTAGTTTTGCTAGACCCAACTCGTCTCAGGCTCTTCGACCTCAGACTAAAACTCCGAGTGTTCAAGGAACGCCTTCTTCCGTTAGAAGAGAAGAAACACCTCGAGCTATGTTACAGCCTGCGATTGCTGTAGTCGATTCTGGAAGCGCACAATCTTTAAGTCAAATACCTAGACCGCTCAACAAGATGGTTGCGAATTACAGTTTTGTTGCAGAGAACGACAATGAAATGTCGATTAAAAAAGGCGATATTATTACTGTTGTTGAAAAGGTTGATGCAGGATGGTGGATAGGTGAAATGGAAGGGAAAAGAGGTCTTTTTCCTGCAACTTATTGTTCAGAAATGCCGTCTGTTAAAGGCGAGGCGTTACCGTCGTATGAAACTTCTGAACGACAAGGATTACCAAGATCATCATCGGTACCTCGTGCAATAGGAAGTTTTGATAGTAATTTAAATGCGCCTCAACCAAATCTAGGTTCGAAGAATGCGACTGGCTCGACGCAAAGTTTTAAAACTCTATGTCCGCATTGTCAATGCTCAAACTTCAACGAAAGTTTGTTCAAGAGAGGTCAATGCAATAACTGCTTTCACGTACACAGCGAATAAAACTTTTGTTTCTGAAAATACTTTATATTTTCCTCCCTCAAAGTTCGTCACGTTCCTCCTCTTTTAATTCAATGCTCTCATCAACGTTTTCTTTCAAGAAACTGACGAATGATTCAACTGTTCTGTCCCCATTATAATCAACGACCTCATTGGTTTCTGCCTTGAAAAGCTTCAGCGTTGGGAAACCTTCGATTTGGAAACCAAGGCCTGCTGGCACATCATTCTCTGTAGCATCCATCTTCGCGATCACAATGTTATCGACACTGGCCAACTTTTCTGCCAGTTCTTCCCAAATAGGCGCAAGACGCTAAACATTAAAAATGATGATCTTGAACGCAATTACCTTGCAGTGACCACACCATGGAGCGTAAAACTCAATGAAAACATTCTTTGATTTGTCCAAGACCAATTTCTCGAATTCTTCTGCAACAACAACTTTGACAGGTTCATCGTTCTTTTCAGGAATAGGCGCACTCTTGATAGATGGTTTCAACTTTCCATCAACAAAGCTTGCAACAAATTCGTCAACATCGCTCTCCTTAATTTTCTTGCTTTGATCAAAAGGATACTTCAAACCATTATCAGGAACCTGAATAGCTAAAGCTGGCCAAGTCTCCTTCAAATTCAAGTTTGCAGCATGACCGCCATACAATTTGCCGTCACAGTAAACAAAGCTGACTTTGCCACGATATTTCTTTGCAATAGGTTCAACTTCCTTACCTGCAGCTTTCTTCTGTTCTTCGTCACCAAAGAACAAGAAAGCAATAGGCAAACCAGCATCAATGTACTTCGCATAATTCTCTGGTCCGATATCATTCATCAAAGGAACAGAGTTGACCTGAATGAACTTTGTGATCTGCTCATAAGTGATCTCCTTATCGGTACCTTGGAACACCAAAGACTCATCAAGGTTTTCTGGGAAAACACTCTTTCCTTCATCGAATTGCTTGTAAAGAATAATCGCTGGAGTATCAACCTTCTCCTTGTGAGCGAAATCCATACGAGTAGTGTAACCAAACAAGAACTCGTCCCTCAACTGGTTTGCAACCTTCTTCAGAGTTTCCAAAACTGGGTCATCTTCATTATCAAAGAAACCAACAACGACGACCTTGTCTTTCTTGGTAAACTCGTCAAACTCTTCCGGCTTTATGTCTGTAATCGGTGGAAGCAACTGTTTCTTCAAGTAACCAACAATCGCTTCAGCCTTACGAGGCTTGTTATATTCCGAAGGGTGACCATCACTAAGAATATGAGTAATTTAACTTTACGCAGTTTACCGGAAGACTTTGATAGTTGGATAACCTTGAACGCCTTGTTCCGTGCAAACTTCGGTCTCGACTGTGCAGTCAACCTTTGCAAGGGAAATATTGTCATTAACCAAATCATCAGCAGCCTTTTCGTACTCCGGAGCCAATGCTTTGCAGTGACCGCACCCTTCAAAGTATTAAGCGCATAACTTCCGGAAACTTACATGGTGCATAGAACTCAACCATAATCAGTGACTTCTCTTTTAAGGTACTCTCAAAAGTGTCCTTAGTAAGCACAAGAACGTTAGATGATGCATCTTCGGAAGCCAAAGTGACACCAGCAAATGCCAAAAGTAAAGTTTTAACTATGCCAAACATCTTTCTGTAGAAAAGCTGTGGCGTTGCACAGACTCGATATACGTTTCAGATTGCCAACTGTCACAATTAGATAAGCCATTCACTCAAGTCGTTTGATATAAGTCATTCTCTACTACGCGATGTCCACGTGATATGTTCTTGTGAGGTGTTCATTCGTTTATGTACACATTTTCTTGTCACGACGATGTTAACGGTTATCATCGATAATTACGACAGTTACACTTTGAACATTTATCAGCTTGTTGTGGCATGGTACAAAGCGCGCCAGCCTGAATATCTGAAGAACATTATTGTAGTTAGGAACGACCAGATGGAGAGGTTTGCTTTGGGCTTCGAAGCTCTTATGATGTTTTAGATCTGAAATGCTCAAGTTATTGCAAAGCGCTGATAATGTCATAATTTCTCCAGGTGCATTCATTTTTGTAAAACTGAACCTTGCTTAGGGCCTGGTAGCCCTGCTTGTTCGCGTGATATTGGTTTATCTGCTGTTCCGTTTGAGCTTGATAGCGAGAGGTTGCCAATTTTGGGAGTCTGTTTAGGACATCAGTACTTGGGATACCGCTATGGCTGCAAGGTTTGTGTATGCTGTGTGCTGCATCTCAATTTTATAAGGTTATGAGGTGCAAGAGACCTTATCACGGAGTCAAGACGTGTGTTAAAGTCTTGGATAAGAGCCTTCTGTTTCATGGGTTTTCTGATACTTTTGTGGCTACTAGCTACCACAGTTTATGTGTTTCTATGGAAGATTGTTCTGAGCTAGATGTTTTGGCAAAGTCGGATGGCCAAGATGAAACAATCATTCAAGCTCTAAAACACAAAAACTTTCCATACTTTGGCGTTCAGTTCCACCCAGAGAGCATTTGTTCAGAGCATGGAATGCTGCTAATTGAGAACTTTATGCAGATTTCTAGACTGACTACAAACAAGGTTCCGTTGAACGAGTGGATTTACTCTCTCAATAGCCTTCCAGATTTTCAGAAAGGAGAAAATGAAGGCGTTGAAGTATCTTCTTCCTCCGTGCTCACTCTGGTTACTTCTATGGATTTTGACCCGAGCCAAAGTCCTGTCCTTTTCAAGTTCATTGATCAAAAGAACGTAGAGAACGTCGTAAGCTCATGTTGGCTGGACTCATCGAGAGAAGACTCGAGAAGCAGGTTCAGCGTTATATCTTATTCAAGAGAGCAGACGGATATCTATTACAATATTGTCGATCGGAGCGTTGTAACAGTCCACAATGGAAAGGAAATCAAAACGCATTTATCCGAAACAAATGGCTCTATTTTCACTTTTTTAAGTAATTTCCTACAGAAATATGAACATAGGGGAAGGCATCACTTTTCAATCGATGATGAAATTTTTGGTGCACTAGACGATGATATGGATTTCAATTTTGAGTGCGGCTTGTTCGGCTTTTTTGGCTATGGATGCAGATTCGATTGCGAGATATTCCGAAATTCAAGCCATGCCAAATCTAAGGATTCCATGGTCCCGGATGCTTGTTTCAGTTTCGTAGATAGGCTGTTTGTTGTTGATAATTTACGTCAGAAGCTATACTTTCTATGTTTGGCAAACTCCAATGATTCACACGATCAGATCTTGGTTCAGAGGAAGCTTTTTACAGGATTTCTTGAAGAGTTTCACACATTTTATAACTCTGAAACTCCGATCGAAAGGAACGCAGTTAAGCGAGGTCAAATGATAAGTCATTCGAAGGATAACCATCGCGAATCCTATGTGGAAGCGATTGCCAAATGCAAGGAGTATATTACGGATGGAGAATCCTACGAATTATGTCTTACATGCAATTGGAAGTATGTTTTAGAAGATATCGACTTGAAACCCTTTGGTGCGTATGAAACGATACGAGCTAATAATCCAGCGCCATACGGATCTTTCCTACATTTTAGACGCGGCCCAAGTGAGAATGTTCTAATGGCCTCTTCTCCTGAAAGATTTATAAAGATCGATTCTTCTGGAAAGATCTCAATGAAACCTATAAAAGGTACGATAAGAAGAGGACGCACAGAAGCAGAAGATCAGGAATTCAAGCAACAGCTGCAGAACTCAGAGAAAGATTTTTCGGAGAATTTAATGATTGTTGACTTGATCAGAAATGATCTGAATGCTATTTGCATTCCTGGCACAGTCCAAGTACCGAATCTCATGAAAATTGAAACTTACGAAACGGTTCATCAATTAGTAACAGAAGTTGTTGGAACAGCAAGGAACTGGCAAAATGAAGGTTCTGATCCTTTTCTGGTTCTTAAGTCGTGCTTCCCACCTGGTTCTATGACTGGGGCTCCAAAGAAACGTTCTTGCGAGCTGCTTCAAGCTTTAGAATCAAAGCTGAATTACGGAGAAGATAGAGGTCCGTATTCTGGAATACATGGATTTGTAGGGCTCAATCGTGCATCAGACTTCTCTGTGATCATCAGAGCAGCATGTTTGTCCAAAACTCATGATGGCGTTACCGAGATTTCAGTTGGCGCTGGTGGAGCGATCACATATTTGAGTGACCCAGAAGATGAATATAACGAGATGGTACTCAAAGCAAACTCGGTTGTACCGTCTCTGTTGGATTACTACGGAGAACACCTGAAACCAAAAGAGTGATTGATCCGAACCGTTTCGCACAACCTCTGAATAGAACAGCATTAGACATTAGGTGTACCGGGGGTTACGGGATGCCTGCTTTAATATGAACCACAAGAGTAGACCATAACCTTTTTATTAGAAGTCACCTCACCAAGAGAAACGTATTTTGAATGAAATAAGAAATGCATTTTATAGCAATAAACATTTCTTGGTCTTCTTGGCCTGAGGAGGATCCAAAGCAGCAATAATGGCTTCATCAAATACATTCTTAAGACCGGTCTGTGTCAAGGCCGAACATTCCACATACTTAACAGCGCCCAACTCCTTAGCAAGCTTCTCTCCTATTGAAATATAAACAAAATGCCTTAGTAGAAGCAAACCTTGTTCAACTGTAACAGGCTTCATTTTGTTCCTTCCCAACTTCTCAATTGTCGCAGCATCCTCACGAAGATCCACTTGGGTACCAACAATAAGACATGGAACACCTGGACAATGATGATGGACTTCAGGAAACCACTTCTCCTTAACATTCTCAAATGAGGCTGGTCCTACAACGCTGAAGCAAACCAGAAAGACATCCGTCTGAGGATAACTTAAAGGCCTCAATCGATCATAATCTTCCTGGCCTATAGTAAAAGTAAGCAACTACAACAGCAACGCAAAGATCCAGTTTACCAGCTGTATCGAAAAGACCCAGAGTGTATGGCTCTTCTCCTATCATTACTGTAACAGCGTAATTATCAAAGACCTAAAGATCGAACAGTTACAGCACACACCAGCCAGGGCCAAGCTTACTGTTGGGACATATTCTGCTGGGAACTTGTTGGTTGTATAGGATATAAGTAAGCATGTCTAAAAGTAAAGATGGCTGTTAAGATTCCGGGCCAAAAGATGGCTAACCTTTCCGACAGCTCCATCGCCAACCACAACACATTTTATTGTCTGCATTATCTGTCGAGTGGTTTGTTAGAGAAAAGGCAAAGGCTGTAATGTACCGCACTGAATGTATCTGTGCAGATTCAAAGGCTGAAAACGGAGTTGAAGTTTGCTGGCGATTACTGAAATCGCAAACTGCAACTCGGACTGTTGGACACACAGCGCGCGCAGGACTTTCTATTCAGTCAATAGAGATATCACGCACTTATAAGATCAAGAGCGCTTGAGATTTATTGAGAGATTTTCATTAGAAGCCAAAGATGCCCTTCAATTGCTGAATTGTTTCATCAGGATTCTTAACAGAATGGCCCTTGACATCAGGATGAGTGAAGATCTCATAGTCATTACCACCCTATATTTAAGATTTCCGTAAGATCTTTGGCTTGCTTAAGTAATGTACCTTGAAAGTCTTATCACCAAAGAAGTGAACAGTAGTAAACCCTTCGCCCTTCAAATGTCTCAAACAGTAAGTCTTATCCCAACCAGTAGGAAACACATCAAAAGATATCTGCCCACCGATGGAATAAGTCAAACCAAAGTCAGGGAATTTCTTTTTCAATTCAGTTACGAATGTCTCACGTATCTTGTGGATCTTATCATACTCTTCAAATTCGTTCCTTTCCGGATGAGAACAATTACGACCAATAGGGCTAACATTGATCATGCCATTACGGAACTCGATGAATGTTCCTCTACACGGGAAACCAAAGCAATCAGCATTAAATCCAAGCATGCCGATAATCCGTACCTTTTCTTTGGGAGTTTCAAGTCTGCGATGTACTTCAAAATAAAATCTGCCAATTGCTGATATCTTTCTTCCCCAATGAAGTTGATAAAGCTCTGAGACTCCAATTGCTTGCCCTTCTTCAGCGCAGTTAAGCCATTCTCAGCAAACATAAAATCGAAGAGTAACAAGCCTTCATGAGAGCACACGTGTTAAGTAACTCTTCAGCTGAGGAAAGTATACCTTCTTTACCAAGCTGCTCTTCCTGTTTACTCAAGTCGCTTCCACCAACGAATCCAACGACGCACTTCTTCCTCAACAGACGCAAAGTTTCCAACATTTCATTAGTAACGAACTTCCTTGCTTGAGTCAGAGTGCCATCGACATCGAAAAGGCAAATCGTTTGTGGGTGTTCCCTGTCTTTCCATTCATCCGCGACCATTTTGAGTTTGAAGCTGCCTCAAAACAATATTTGTTCGACCAACTTCCGGAACTGTTTCAGCCTCTCCGTAAATAATAAGTTAAACGAAGAATGTTCCTTAAATCCGACATTTCAAAAGTTATAAAGACATTCTACGGGATAATTGTTGAGCCTTCTGCCCTTTCGTACTTGCATAACGTGCTTTTGGATGTTGGGTTGCAAGATCTTGACAGGGCCACAGAGGAAGTGCATAAAATCTTCACGCTGCTGTTCCGGAAATTCGGTACCGTTTTGCAATTGTTTAAACTTACTTAAAGATGATTTGGAGATACTTTCAAAGAAGGAAGTTGAGAGTGTTATGGAAGATTACTTGGTTACGGTTGGCCGGAAGAAGGAAGTTAGAAAAGTTACAGACACAGCCTTCCTGCACGTTGACACAATGTTCGATATGGAGCAGCTCTCTTATGACCGTCAGACTAATCAGTACTTGCGCACTGAAACACAATCCAAGCGGCTGTTGGGTAATGCTGCACAGAAGATTGCCGTGTATCGAAACAGATTTGAGAATATCAGGCAGAGATTATTGAGGAATGACAGTTTCAAGGCGCCTGTGTTTATGCGCGAGATTGATGCAAACTCAGCCGTGTTTAAGATTACGCCGTTAAAGAATTTGCAGGGTTGCGGTGGTGGTTCTTTTCTGCTGTTTGGTATGCTCTTTAAAAGTTCTGAAGGATCATGGATTCTTGAAGATATGGACTCTGATATTCAATTGGATCTGAGCAATGCTGTTTTTGGTGAAGGCATTTTCGCAGAAGGTTGCTTTGTATTGGCCTTGGGTACTTACGAAAATGAGAAGTTCATTGTGGAAGAAATCAGTCATCCACCAACGGAATCCCGATTGAAAACACTATCATATTTTCCGGTATTCAAAAGAGAAAGCTCGTTAACTCCGGATATAATTGAGTTGTTCAAAAAGACAGAAGAAGATCCTAATCAGTGTATTGTGTACATGTCTGATACATGGTTAGATGATATCCAAGTTCTTGAATCCATTAAAAAGTTATTGGGAGGCTACGAAGATGCAGGGATTTATCCTGTTGCATTTATCATGATGGGCAATTTTATTGGTGAAGACAAGGAGGATGGTGTTAGTAAACTAAGAAGACTCAGAGATGCTCTCATGGAACTTGGGCGGATCATTAAATCCTATCCAAAAATTCAAAAGAATTCGCATTTTATCTTGGTTCCTGGTCCAGGCGATGGTTGGGCATCTAATATTGATCCAAAACCAGGATTTCCGGAATCGATTACAAAGGGATGTTTCTCCAAGACTACGAAAGTTCATTTCCCTTCAAATCCATGCAGGTAATTTGTCATTTGTGATCAATTCACTTTAGAATCCGTTATTGTACCCAGGAATATTTAGTGTACAGGGAAAACATTGCAGATAAGCTGCTTCGAAACTCTTGCTCAAGACCAAACTCTGAAAGTGCAATGTCAAGACATGTTTCAGTTACACTCGCTAGTCAAGGTACCGTTTCTCCGTTGCTGAACAATATTGCTCCTACTTATTGGCCTTATGCTCATGTTATGGATATGAATCATCTTCCTGATGCTGTATTCGTTGGTGATAAGCTTGACCCTTTTAAGGATGTTATCGATGATTGCTGCATAACTAACGCAGGAAGCTTCAGAATCACCAATTTTCAGTTTATGGCGTACTATCCTGCATACAGGACAGCTGAAATATCTCAAGTCCCATAAATATTTATTTTTCTTCGTGTTTCATTAGTGTGTGTGTGACCTCTTGAGGACGATGCTGAATCTGAGATTTATTCGACTTGCGACCGTCTGTTTCATCATCCTGGGCACCATTTCACTGTTGTTTACGACTTATTCTATTACGAATGACTATGGCGCCGTTGAATTTCCGGCAGAATACCCCGATGAACGAAATCCTCGGTACTTTGTATGCGCGCTATTCTACAACAATGAAGCCATATTGCTGTCATTCAATCGCAATATTTTATCTTTAATTGAACTAATTGGACGGAGTAACGTGTATGTTTCTTTATTGGAGAACGGAAGCAGCGACAAATCTAAAGATTTGTTAGAGGGCTTGAGAGCTGAACTGTTGGCGCGAAAAGTGGAGCACAGAATTCTGACAGAGGACGAGCCAAAAGAGTTCGTACGGAGGATCCCTTATTTAGCTGAATTGCGGAACAAAGTGATGGAACCGCTCCGTAATCATAACGAAACCAACCGAAGATTCGATAGAGTGGTATTCTTTAATGACATATTGTGGGATTATTCAGATGTCTTCAGGCTTTTAAGTTCTTATCAAGAACATTACGATGCGCTTTGTGGTCTAGACTTCGATTACACATTCTATGATTCTTTTGCGACAAGGGATTTCTATGATGGACAAGCAAAGTTTCAATGGCCGCCATCGAATTACAAACCATATTTCTTTAACAAGACATCCCAAGATTCTGTTTGGAAGCGAGAGCATGTTCGTGTATTTAGTTGCTGGAATGGTCTGGCTGTTCTGAATGCGAAACCATTTTACGATGGAGTAAAGTTTCGTGCTTTGTTTCCGGAGAGGACCGGTCTAGGCTTTGAAGCTTCGGAATGCTGTCTAATATTCTCAGACTTTTACTCAAGAGGATTTAAAAAAGTTTTTATTGATACGCGGTTTCATTTTTATTATCATATTCGTCCATTTAAAGAGTTGATCGTTTACTGGTTCTTCGAATCTATGTGGTCATGGATTCATACTCCAACACCGCCTGGCCCAACAGATGGAAAGCATAGGAAATATCAAGATGCTTGGAAGAAAGCAGAGGTTTTAGAAGTTTCAGGCCCTGATAGAATTTGCGTCCAAGGTTGAGTATCCCTTTAATAATAATCTTGTAACATTGTTTCAACAACATATTTTGCAATTGCCGGGGATGCAGTCAAACCTGGAGACTCAATGCCGATTAAATTTATCATTCCTGGATATCCGTGCTCTTTTTCGTCCTTTATGACAAAATCCTTCACACCTGGATTCTTTCTCGAGGATAGTTTTGCGCGAATGCCAACATAATCTTCTACAATTTTTTCTTTGTCTGCTTCTTTAAGTATCAGATATTTTGATATAGCATTAACGAAAGCTTTCTTTCTAAACTCTTTAGCATCATCCTCCATTTTGAAGTTGTATTTCTCGTTGATTATAGAGGTTTCAGCTTCCTCATCAAAACCATATTCTACATTTGGCCCGAATCGAAGCTTGCCTGAGAGATCAACGGTACAATGAATACCTAGTCCTGCAAGATTTTTCTCAGGAACTGGATATACCAGACGGTTGACAAATCCTTTCCCGGCAAACTTGTAGTAATAGCCTTTCACAGGATAAATGCGATACATGCTCGGTAACAGATAATTTGCAACCTCATCGGCGTGTAATCCAGCGCAATTTATGACAGTGCGACTTTTGATATCAATTTGGTTTCCTTTAGAATCCTTACATCGAGATACGTAGTTGAAATTATCGCGACTATTACTAGCCTCTAAGCCTTTCAGTTCATGTTTCAACATTAAAAGTCCATCTAAACTTGTAAATTTCCCTTCAAAATACGACAAGAGACTGTGGCTATTGATTATCCCTGTCGATGGCGAGTGGAGCACTAAACTAGAGTTGACTCGAGGCTCCAACTGTTGCGCAGTTTCTTTGCGTATGAACTCGCCCGGAACATTAAGGCTAGCCATTTTCTCTTTCAAATTGTGAAGATAGTCAATTTCGAGCTCGGATGTTGCCACAATCCACTTGCCTGTGCGTTTGTAAGGTATACTATGATCATCACACAACTTGTAAAGCATGTTCTTTCCATCTATGCAGAATCTTTCCTTCAAAGAGCCTTTAGGATAATATATTCCAGCATGTATGACCTCTGAATTGCGAGAGGTGCTTCCATCTCCAAGGAATGGTGCCCGTTCAATGAGAAGAACACTTCGATTATGAAGACCTTTCTGGCGCAATTTGGATAATAGTTGAGCTCCAATTGCGCAGCCAATTATTCCACCTCCGACAATTAGATGGTCTACTTCCACCATGCCTCTCATTTGACAAAATTAACACTGCAAAAAAGAACCACCAAGTTTATTTCACTCGAAAGTATCTCGCATAACTATCACATCATGAACCTAAAGACTTCCAAGACGGCTAAAGAAAGTAAATCGACTAGGAAGAATCTGTACCTGAACCCACAACGATGATTAGGACAAAATATACAGCAGCTTTTAAGTAAGGAGAAGCATTTGCTAACGGAGATTCATCATCCTTCTTCTTTGGCTTATTCGTTCCATTTCCTCTCTTGTCTACATTCTTTGCGAATAGCTCATTCTTCTTTTTAATAACTTGTGCTTTTGCCATACTTTACGACTGAATCCAAAACGAATCACTCAAGAGAAACAATTGCAAGTCTGCTATCTACATGATATTAGAAGCCAGATAGCTTCGGTTTAAGGTTTCGCTTGAAAAAGAACTGTTCAGTCGAACAACCTGCGAGATTGATGAGCCTATGCAGTCTAACTTCGAAAATGATACCATGCTCTAGAAGCACATTCCCTCTATGTGAGAAGCGCCGTCTGTAGTCATTGGCAGTCATGGGTAGCTCTTTGTGCCGAGTAAGATTTTTATCTCTGACGACTTGGAACAGTATCTTTTATTGTGCTTGATATCAAAATTTTCAAAGTATTGTTTGAAGTCGAGGAATTGAATCAAAGTTCTCCGAAGCTGCAGCTATGTCCGCAATTGAGTGAGCATTTCGAATTGAAGTAATTGCCAAGCAGTTCATTCTATTGAGTAAGCACTTTCTTCCTGAACTAAGAACAAGCCAAGTTTCTCCACTTCTTAGTCGTCGTCATCATCACTGTCATCTTCGTACTCAATCCTTCGATAAGTGTGGAATTTACGCGGAGAACCAGGAGGTATCTTGCTAGGTTTGGGTTCAAACGCTTTTCGAACAGAATTATTCGGAAGAAATCTTCCAACTGCAACCAAAAGCATCACCAACCACCCAATAAAGAACTAAAAGTAAGTCATATTGAAGTTAAACATACAATAGATTTGTAAGAAACATTCTGAACGAATTCCTCCAATATCTCTGCGAATACTGAGGCTGTGATCTTTGTCGATGCGACCTTCAGTGGATCTCGCAGCATGCAGTGTTCCCATGCCTGGCATACATCTTCCACGGCAGGAACTCTTGTTTCTGGATCGCATTTGTTCAGCTGAAAGTTCTTGGAGCATCTCTGGTTCTCTAGGTGGATTTCGTTCTGGAACCACTGCAGCTTTAATTGATAATCTGAGTAAATCCCATAGACCATCTGGAACATAATGTATAGTACCAATAGAATATACGACGTAGTGTACAAAAAGTGAATCCATTGTGAGAATACTAGAGGTAGTTCCTTGAAATAACCCCAATAACGGTCATGATTGCTGTAATCTGAGGGATGTGCAGTAAACGGAGCCATCCGTTTTGCATGACTAGCTTTAGCGTCAAAAATCTTCGTAGCAGTCAGTGCAGAAGTGTTTTCCTTAGGTTCGCTGTCAATAATCATTGGCTGAGGCACTGTTTTCTCAGTAATGTCGGATTTCACTGGAACCTCATCGACTTCCATTTCTTTAGGCTCAAAAGCTTCTCTTGCGCCCCATACGTTACTTACGAATACTCTATTCTCATTCTCCTTGTCCAATTGCATCGGTGCGGCATTCCATCGACTACTCCGATACATGATCAAATTTCAAAAAAAGTCTATTTTGAAGTTGGCCAAAAGCCGCGTAGCCAAGATGGAAAAATGGAAAACAAGTGCATTCCATTGTCTCTGCTTATATCATACTCTTCAGAAGTACGAAGCAGCAAACTTGATAAAGAATGTTCCGAAGTAACAGGATTGCCCCCATAAAAATATTGTTTCACTACTTCATTACCCTCCTTTGAATCCATTAAATAACGAGGCGCAATTCTGCTAAACTTATAACGCAAGCCGTCGGTAATAATGAAGTTCATCACGGGTTGTTTCGAGCGCAAGAATACAAACTTCATAAAATTATTCATTCTGGTTGCCTGAGTGTCCAAATCTTGCTTATAATCCGCTAGCGCTACTAAACACGACCATTTCGAAAGATCATTCGTCTCTGAATCTTTGAAGTGCGGTCTTATGGCGTATTCAACAAAAGCACGAAGCCTTGGGTTTTCGAATTCAAGAATCTTTTCAGGATGAAGACCAACATCAAACTCTTTCATTTCATCACAAGGATTTACAGCTGCTTCCATTAAAACGTTTTCTAACAAGTGCCTTCTTGCAGGAAACGACCTGAGATCCATCGACATCAATAATCTGTCTACAGACTCAGAGAACACCAAAGACGGCTCTGATTTCGTGCAAGGCATCGGATAATTCTTCTCTTCCGTGATATCACACTCCAGGCCCAGTTTGTTCTCTAATTCAGCAAATGGGTGTCGAACAAATTCATCAACTTTGATATCATTGAAAGCGTTCTCAAGGAGCGTGCTCTTGCTGGCTTCCACAGTGCCCAGTATCTTCAGCAAATCGCGTATTGCAGAAACTTCATACGAATTCTTCAGTCCAAATACTCGTGGTTCTTTTAAAGAATCTAGAAACCGTTTTACAATCAATGATCGCATCACACTTGTAAATCAAAACTGCAGACATCAACGACCTTAAAACGAGCAATCCTGCAGCTAGACCAAGCATCATGATAAACCAATACCGGAATATTTATCAATTCTGACCCGAAACATCTTCAGAAGCTCCACAACCACAATTCCTTATCGAATCCTCGAAACCGAAATTTTTTTTGCTTTTGCTCAATCATGGACATTCAAAAACTCCAAAAGCTTCAGGCTCAAGTCAGAATCGGCGGAAAAGGAACAGCACGTAGAAAGGTGAAGAAAGTTTTCAAAGCGCCTGGTGCAGATGACAAGAGATTGCAGACTACATTAAGCAAATTGAACAGCCAAGTCATCCCTCAGATTGAAGAAGTCAACATGTTCAAGTCTGATGGACGCGTATTGCATTTCCAGGCACCTAGAGGTAACTGCTTCTGATTTCTCCTATAACCTCTTTGAAGTCCAAGCATCTATCGCATCTAATGTTTTCGCGATCAGTGGAAACTGTGAAGATAAGGCGCTATCTGACTTGGTTCCTGGTATTTTAACTCAATTGGGACAAGATTCGCTTGCTTCTTTGCGCAAGTTGGCTGAATCTTTCGAGGCACAAAAGAACGCAAACGGAGAGACCGTTGGGGATGATGATGTACCTGATTTGGTAGAAAACTTTGAAGAGGAAGCTAAGAAATAAGAAGTAATAAAGTATTCTATTAGCCATGTAATGTTTCATTCTGAAGCGTCTTTTCTACAATATCATGTGATACTGACATTATATCACATAATAATGATTCTAGTAAACTGTCTAGGATGATTGCTTCTGTGCTTTCGATTGCATTGTTCAATTTTAGAGTCTGTCCTTTTGATTTTGTGTTTAATCCCGGAATATCACTGAGAATGTTTAAACCTTTTATAATGTTCCGCTGCTTAAACGCATCTGTAATAATACGGTTCTGAACATCTTGTTTCAGAGGTCCATACTTCTGAGTAAAGTCATTTGCGCGAGACAGAGCAGGGGCTAATGGTCTTTGAAAAGAAGGCTTAGGTCTCTGTAATTCCACAGGTTGATCATTCCTTTTTGTCATCGAAGCTTTCTGTTTGCGCTTGTTTATGATCTTGTCTTCGCTCTTGCTAATTCGATCAAGTTTTGCTGCAATATCACGCAACTGAGCCAACTGGTCATCCTCTAACATTACTTCTTCTGCTGTATTCTTGCGAGGTTTCGGGGCCTGTTGAATTGTTGGTCTTTTTATCACAATCGTCGTTGGTCGCAGCTTTTGTTGTAACATCTTTTGTAGTCTCTGCCTTGTAATAGAATCTCTTTCCAAAACAGCCTGCCTTCCTTTTTCATAATCAAATTTCTTTCTTGTTGATATACAGCTCATGCCATCTTGTCTGGGTAAAGGCTTTTGTGCTTGAATGTTAGCAAATGAGGTTGAATGATCATGAGCAGGTTGTGATACCTCCGACAGCAAATGAGTCTTCACATGCCCTTCAACTTGATCATCGTCTTTGGGTCTTAACTCATCTGTGTTGTATGGAAGTATTCGTTTTGATATAAGTAAAGTTGGACTCTGAGTTGAAACTTGATCAACCACATAGGACATAGTTTCAGCATGATCATTCCAAGGCTGAACCATCAAAGTCTTAGAAGGGTTGTGATACTCTTCTCCAAGCTCAATATCAGCCTTAGCCAGTCTTATTGCCTCCTTTAACAACAACATTTTTTTACAAAGAGTGCCCAGATGGACAAAACAGACAAGATTCTAAAGATTTCGCTTCAAGCTATCCTCTCGCGCACGTAAATAATTCATTAAAAAGCTTAATTCTTAAGAAAGCAAACGGACTTGGTGGACTGTGAGAAGGATCTAAAAGAGTGGACGTCTTACGAGTTTGTTCAGGTCACAGCCCGGCTGTTAAACTCCCTTATCTCTGATGATACTGACAAAATCGATACAAAAGGCTTCAAAGAAACTTCAATGGCGGAGAAGTATCGTATTTGCATTGGCTTAAGCGAAAAATTGAAAGTAAATTGCAGCACTTGCAATGCATTTACGGTTATAGCAACATGGATTCACGGAAGATGTCACTTTCAGTAACTTTTTCTATCCAAGCCCTATGGAAATACGAAAGATAATACAATGGCTAATTAAGCAACAGCCTGAAGCGGGCTCTGAGGGTGGAAAGGGCGGCAAACCACTGCTGCATCGAAAAGATTATGCCGATGCATTCCACTTGAAAGATAACTCAAAATCTGCACCGGAGCTTCCAGGCTTCTCTAATTCCGCAGAAGATATCGATCAGCTCAAAATATTTGTTCAAGAACTGCGTAAACGTATGGAAACAAATAAGGATAAACATGATCGTGTCTCAGAGGAAGATTTGATTAAATTAGAACAAGAAGTTCAGACAAACAGAAATTTATTGAAAAAGGTGAGAATCTTGTTCTCCTGCTAATTTAAATTAAGTGCATTGAAGAGTTGGAAGATGTGAAGGCGAAATACAACGAAGCAGAAATAAGTCTCCGAAAGCAAAAACATCTTCTCGAGCTTACAAATGACAGCTCTCCGGAGCAAATACAAGAACGAGTTGCACAGCTTGAACGCGATTACGTTAAGCTTCAAGAAGCGTGGTTAGAGTACAAGGAACCGTTTGAAAGAGAAATTAAAAGGCTAGAAAAGAGCACAGAGACCAGGAGACTTGAAGCAAAATTCATGAAACTGAAGATGAAGGAAGAGTCTGCGCTTATCTTAAAATACACGGAAGAATTGAGGTCAAAAAGAGAGTATTTAAATTCCTTGACAGAATGGGCAAAAACAAAACCAAAGGGAATTAGTGCCAACAGAATGGATTTCTTGGAGAAAGTTTATGATATCGTCGAGGCCCTCAATAATCAGGAGAAAGAACTTCAAAAGGTTAAACATGATATTTTGCTTCTTAACAAAGAGAATGAATCGCTGGAAGGATCAAACATGCGCTTATTTCAATCGATAAGCGCTGAACTTAGAAGTAAAGGCAAAAGCGTGCATGTACAGGCTCTTGATAAAATTCAAACTTTGAGGAGTAATTTTAGAAGATTGAATGAGCTGACACGGGAATCGAGTAAACTGCAAATCGAGCGACGGCAATTGGACGATAATATCACCACTTTGGTATCGGAAGAACATATCGAAGAGCGCCTTGCTCAATTGATGGCGGATATGGAAAGGCTTAAATGATTCTACTAACGGAATGAACGATAATGAGTTTGTCTTTTTTGTTTTTCTACAGCAATAGAAAATGTCAACCATCGACACTTATGAATTTCAACTCAGTCAAGTAGCAGCAGCTCTGCAAGCCGATCCGGAAAATGAGGGCCTATTGGATCTGAAGTCTAAATTGGAGGAGCTGATCAAAGTTACGCAGAAGGTGGAATCTAAAGCGATCGCAAAGGAACCATCACCGGAATCCTTTCAGAAAGCTGAAGAGAAGCCACCTCTACGAGCAGAAGAGGACAGTAAACAAAAGTCCGACGGACTATCAAATGTGGAAAAAGCTAAATCATTTTCTATTGGGGATTTGGTTCAGGCAAGATGGAGTGAAGATAACAAATTCTACGATGCGCGCATAGAAGCAATCCAGCCGAATGGGCTGTGCACGGTTACATTTATTGAGTACGGCAGTACAGAAATGGTAAAACCTGATGCTATTCGGCAAAAGTTAGATGGCGACGAAAGCACGAAAAAGGATCAAGCCAAGAAACGTAAAGCACAAGCACAAGGGCCTGAACGGAAGAAGAAAAAGGCCACGTTCGAGGAAAGAATAGCCAAGAAAGAAGCAGAGCAAGCTGCAAAACAAAGTTCATGGCAGCAGTTTCAAGCTAAAGGAAAGAAAGGGACATCCGTATCAACATCATCAGCATTGAAGTCTAGGGCTTCCTCTTCGGTTAAGCCTACAACAGTTTCTCAATTTCAAGCAAAGTCAAAGCACTTGTACAAATAATGCTCTATTACATTATCATGTTCCTAGGAGAGCGTTTAACAATACGTGCAAGTATTTTAGTTTAATGCAAGATATCATGCTTTCGTCAAGCTTTGCGACATCTTTACAGAATATCTCATAAACGCTTTCATCTCTCCTATGAGTGTCTGATTTTGACGAAAGAATATCAAATAAGTCAAGTTTGATAAATTTGCCAGGGTATAATTCAAACTTTTCAGAGAGTAATCCAGATACCAGGTCCATCTTGAAATCTTGGGTTGTATCAAAGATGGTAGCAGCAATTTTGCCATCTGATTTTAATTGCTCAAGGCGGTTCATAACACTATCATTTAACCGAACAAGTTCATTGTAATGTTCTGGTGCGATGCATTCTTTCAGGCTATTGAGTCCCGTCGATGTTCCAGGAGCGCATAATATTTCACAAAGCAAAGAAACAACAGAGTAAGAAGATACAAAGAAGATGTTTGCGCTGGTACCGATATGGTTAGAGAACAACAGATTCAAGTCTTCAACCAATAGAAAGAAAACTTCCGCGTTGTATTCAGATTGCTTTGGATAAATTGAT
>JALGPX010000072.1:0-15720 GCA_023515795.1 Amoeboaphelidium occidentale | reverse complement strand
GGCGATAAGGACATGAATTTTATTGGAATAAGAGCAAGAAGCAGAAGCATGAATACCATGAGTAACTTAAGAGACAGGATGAACTTATCGTCTCCGGCTTCTCCAATGTCAACCATACACGCGGTATCAAGAAGAAGCTCGAGTGCTAGTGCGCCTCATAGCACTCCGATCGATGCATTAGCGACACAACTGCGAAATAAGCTAAACACGGTGAAATTGTCACCAACATCCACTTCTCAAACTCAGGGAAAATCCATGGAAAGAAATGATTTTATGCAAGAGCTGCACCGTAAACAGAAGTTTGAAGCTGAACAGCTCGCTAGGAAGCATGCAGAGGAGTGGCTTGCTACTTTGAACGAACAGCATGAAAATGAGGAAAACTCAGCTGCTCAAGCTCAGAATAACGTTAATGTTTCAAGAGACGCCCAGTTTCAGGCGGAAACTCACATTGCTGC
This sequence comes from Amoeboaphelidium occidentale, assembly GCA_023515795.1. Lineage (NCBI taxonomy): Eukaryota > Fungi > Aphelidiomycota > Aphelidea > Amoeboaphelidium > Amoeboaphelidium occidentale. The sequence goes on along the minus strand of JALGPX010000072.1, from coordinate 15,265 downwards.
ATCCATGGATTCAACAAAATCAATTCCTGGGTTTGAAAGCCCTTCTGCATCTCTAATTCTACCAGAAAACTTTTGGAATTGGGGCCACGATGATCAATTGGAATTCTTGAGCAGCTTTCTACGCGAACAATCCATGTCTAGGAGCCCAGCTAGCCAAGGGTTTGATCAATACGTGCCATTGAATTCTTCCATGAATCCTACCGGAAACAGTCTACTCTCAAACGGTACAAATCAGCAAAACCGTCGCAGAACCCATTCTCGTACAACTTCAGCACCTGTAAATACACCCGCTATTCTAATTCCCCACAATGTTGTATCAGCGACTGGGTCTATTGAATCTCCTCTTGGACAAGTTAATCACATCCTTCTACCGGTGCAATATCTTCAGAACCAAAACGGTGGCATTGTTCTAGCGTCTACACCAAACACTCCTTTGGAATTAACACATGGCAACAATGCTTCCTCGGTTAGCTTTGTATCACTTCCAGGCAGCATAATTATCAGTCCTGCGGGAGCAACTACACCAGAAGCGTTGGATAATCAGGCGATAAGTAGCACCGAAAAGTTTTCAGACGAAAAATAAAAAATGTATCTTTACGTAGCTGTTCGGAGGGAAATTATGAACTGACTGTGCTCACAAGAATATCGCCGTGTTTGCAGCTAACTGAAACGAAAACGCAATAGCTACTCTTTTAGATCTATTTGCCTGGCAAGACACCTGCTTCAGACGCCAAACCTCGAAATATCGACTCCGGAGACAAAAGAAGATTTCTCGGAGAGTCAAACTCGGCAACTCTTCCCTTGTCCATCACTAAGATCTTATCAGAGTCCATTACCGTGTTAATTCTGTGAGCAATAGTCAACACAGTGCAGGCCTTAAACTCTTTTCTTATGGTTTCTTGGATTAATGCGTCTGTTTGAATATCGATAGCGGCCGTTGCTTCATCAAGCACAAGCACTTTAGATTTCCTCAGCAAAGCTCTCGCAAGGCAGATTAATTGCCTCTGTCCAACACTGAAATTTTCTCCGCCTTGCGCAATAACCGCGTCCAATTTGCCCGGAAGTATTTCGACTGTTTTTTCTAGATGCGAACTCCGCAACGCACTCCACAACTCCAAGTCTGAGCAATTTCCATCAGGGTCAAGATTTTCTCTCACAGAACCACCGAATAGAACACTGTCTTGAGGAATTATAGTAATCCGACTTCTTAAATCGTCTAAACCAATCTTTGTAATGTCAACGCCGTCAATAAGTATCGTTCCCTCAGCTGGTTCCACAATCCGGAATAAGCCTAACATCAGACTGCTTTTTCCAGCGCCCGACCTTCCCACAATTCCAACTTTCTCCCCAGCTTTAATGGATACATTCACTGATTTCAGAACCAAAACCAGTCCTGGTCGGTAGCGGCAAGAATATCTGTAAAATTCAATAGCACCGCTTCCAGGCCAATTCACACCGGGAGCATTTTCTTCTATCCTGCTGGGAGCTTCAGATGGTAACTCTATGTATTCTTTAATTCTTTCCACTGCGACAATATTTGTTTCTACATCGGCGGCCATACGCATCATCCAATTCAAAGTTTGTGTAACTTGTAGTGCGTAAGATACGGAAAGACCCACTACGGCAGCATTAATGCTCTTGAAATACAAAACGCTAATGACTGAGAATAGAGATGCGCCAAATATAATTAAAGATCCCAAAAATTCAAGCCTAATCGCCAACCATCGGTTTGACGAAATTGATGGATAATAAGCTCGTTGATTTGCATCCAATTTTCGCTCATCGAGCTCCTCAAACTCAGAAACTTTCCCGTACGCTCGAATCGTGCTGACACCATTAAGAGTTTCTGAAAAATGAGCATATATCGGCGATTTAGTGACTGAATCCAACCTTTTCAACTCTCTCGACGTAGCCAGATAATACCTCGCAACAAAGTAATAAATGACAGCTATAGGGATTATTAAAATTCCAAACAAAGGTGTTGTTGAAACTATAACAACCAGAATAGATGTCACTGCAACAAAAGTTCTGAAGAAAGAAAAGAAGGCTTGAGGAATAGACTCATCTAACGAGTACACATCTTTGGAAAAGCGATTAACAATTCTTCCCAATGGCGTTGTATCAAAGAATGACATGGGGCTCCTCAAAACAGCTTCCAACAAACTAGAATGCATGACCCTTGCCTTGAAAAATTAATCTTAAACGAGAAGCAACTTACCGCCCGCACAGCACACAAAACCCAAAGCATCATAACACAGCTAACAACCAGAGTAGCATAAACAAGGCCAAGTGAGCCGTATACGATTAAGTTAAACAAAACATTGGAATTCTTTGAACCTTGCTCATTCTCTGAGGACCATCGCTCAAGCCATACGTTCGAAACAACAGACACTAACTGTGCCAGAACTAAAGTTACGATGACGATAGAAGCACGCCAAACAGAGCAAGCTTTTGCATAATCTGCGTAAACCGACCATGAAACTTTTCCCTTTGCAGATTTCTCTTGTTCCATGAGGACGTTTTTGGGTATATCTTCATCTGAGTCTTTAGCAGCAACTTTGATGATTTCAACAGGTTTACGTTCCAACACAGCTGTGGGAGACGGGCCACGAGACTTGAACGAGCTTGACAAAACAACACCAGAAGTCTCTGCCAAGCAATCTAGCGTTTCTAATGCTTCTTCGTCCAAATGATCAGCGGAAAAATCTGACTCTTGACTCTTTTGTTTCAAGTACTCGCCTATAAACCGTTTAATTCTTCCGCTTTCTTGACTCATTGCTTCTTGAAAGCTGACTGGTCCTTGAGTAATTGCACCATCTTCCATCATACAAACAGAATCACAGGACGGAACGTATTGGATCGCATGTGTAACAAATAATCTTGATTTCTCTGCCAAAAGTCCCGACTTTCCTAATACATTATCAAATATGTGTCTTCCGACGTGCGCGTCAACTGCACTTAGAGGATCATCAAGCAAATATATATCAGCTCTAGAGTAAACGGCTCGAGCGATACTTAACCTCTGTTTTTGCCTACAAATTTAACAAAGCTATTTTTAAACCTTACCCTCCGGACAAATTAATCCCTTTCTCTCCAATTTCCGTCAAATCACCTGCAGGAAGTATTTTCAAGTCTGGAATCAGGGCACAGCTATAAAGAACTTTCTCGTAAAACTCCTTTTCGTATGGCTTTCCAAACAATATGTTGTCACGAAGACTTGCATTCATGATCCAAGCCTGCTGACCAACATACGCCACGGAACCCGAAACAAGCACTGAACAGTCAACTCCAACAGTGTACATTTCTTCCAAAATCGCAGATACAAGGGATGACTTGCCACAGCCGACTTTTCCAATAACTGCTGTGATGGATTTACGCTGAAGTTTCAATGTGATATTATTCAGGATAGGATTTCCGTTCTTTTCCCAACTAAACGAGTCATTAACAATTTCCACTGCGGGCAACTTTTCAGAGAACTCCTTTCGATCAACATACTTGCTTAAATTCTCGCTTGTTAGATATCTGTGCACTCGTTTCAGTGAAATTCCCGCCTGAACACTGCTTGAAATTACATAGGGAAATATCGACATCGGAAACTGCAGCAAATTGAATAAGGCAATTGAACTGAAGACTTTCTGTGAAGTTAAAGGAGCGTCTCCGACAAATATATATGTAGTAAAAGAAAAAAATGTGACAAAGAACGGAGCACAAGCCCAGGCAAAAGACTGGAAAGCATTGACTACTCCCAAGCTTCTCAAAACCGCCAATTCTTTATCCCTGACTTCGGTTATTTTCTTGCCAAATATTTTTTCCCAAGCGTAAAACTTCAATATTTTAATTCCATTCAAAGCTTCATCAATGAATTTCATTCTACGGTCCTTATTCTCCATTTGTTCCTTTTCATATCTAGCATCAAGATTTGCCAGCCAAGTATTTAAAGGAATCATAACAAGCATAAATGAAACACCAGCAAACAAAGACGGACCAAGCTCTTGATACAGAAAGTAAAGAGCAAGCGCAATTTGGAATGGACCGGACCAAAGCAAATGAAGATAGCCCATTAAATCTTGAAATCGCTGAGCATCAACCGACTGATGATTAACAATTTCACCAGCTGTAAATGTTTGTCTACTAGAGTTGGACAGCTTCAAACCTTTTTTGTAGACAGCTGTGACTGTAGCTGCACGTATTTTCATACCAACTACTAAACACATGTGGAAGTATTGATGAAGCATCCATGATTGTGTCCATGCAGTAATCAGCATCAATAAACATATAAGAAATCCTACAAACTCGGACTGCTTCTCTTTGCTTCCAACTAAAGGATTCCAACTATCGATAAACTTCATCAACAACTTCAAAAACTGCGGCTGTAAGAAAGCTAAAGAATCTTGAGCCAACTTAAATAAACCCGCAAAAGCAAACGATGGTCCATAACATCTAACAAATGCCCATAACAAGGAGGGATTATTTTTCTTTAATTCTTGCTGCCAATAATATTCAAAATCACGCGAAACATTCCGGGACTTGTATTGATTCTGTAAATCTGGTAGATCTTGCTCTTCAAGAGGTCTTTGATAGCCCTTCTTCATCAAATCGTTCATCCATGAGAACGTTAGAATAGTAAAAAATCCAGAGGTCTCTTCCGGAGTTAAATGATGTTCATGCTCACCATCATCATTGAAAGAATCTTGCTCTATAGTGGTATATCCATCCTTTGTGTTCGAGGCGCAATGTTGCAGCGCGACCTGAACCAAGCAAAGTGACGTGTAAGCGCAGAGAAGTATGAAGTAAGAAGATGAGTAATCCGCAACAGAAACATAAGTCCGCAGTCGTATTACACATGACAAAAAGACAAGCAGCCAGTAAACTACCAGCACAGATGATGATACGATATTCCTGAAATGCTCTGCGTGAACCAGACATACAGATAACGCGGATCCAAGCACAAAAGCACTCAAGCCCATGTAAAGTGATGGTTCTTGTGCATCATAGCGTAGATATCCAGTAACTAAAAGTGATATAGATAAAGCAAAGTGAAGTAAAGCGAAGGCAATCTTGACGTAATATGCCACGTTGTTTGTCCCCACAATTTTGGCACGGCTACATCCCAACATCCTCCACGTGCCGAATATCAACAAGTATAAAGCAGGAAGGGTAAGCAATACAGAGTTTTCGAAGCAGGACGTAAAGTCAAGATATCGAGAGCTGCTTGTAATTCCTTGTTCAGCGTTTAATCCGCATAAATTTGTCATGCCACAATCGAAATTCAAAAAGTTCAAAAAAACGGAATCTCTATTGCAGGCATTAAGCCTTGTTAGCGGAAGATCCCTTCTTTGGCTTAGCCATAACTCTTCTTCTGATTAGAAGTACAATTAATACAACAAAAAGTACGACAACAGCGATGGCAATTCCAGCGATAGCGCCAGGACTCAATCCAGTTGCATTTGCAATAATGTCACGGGTCCTGTCAATAATGTTCTTGCTTGAACTCGATGAAGTATTGGTATCATCGGGTTTCTCATCAATGTTCTGAGAACCAAGGACATTGAACGGATAAGTTTCAGCAGAAATACCTGAAACAGAAGCAACAATAACATATCCAAATCCTGGCGAAGCGATATTCAAGGTTCCGAAATTAGCAACACCTTGCTGACTATTCAACTGAGTTGTACCAGAAATAACAGCTCCAGTTGCACCAGTGAATTTCTTAATAGCAATTGAAACAGGAAATTGGCCAGCGGTCAAAACAGAACCATCAATATCCTTGATGGTAACACCGATACTAAAGGTTCCACTTGAACTAACATTAAATGGGGCAGCTGGATCATCAGATGGCTGAGCAGTGAAAACCAAAGAATTTGGGCCACGAACAGTGAACTCATCGGTAATATCGGAAGCAAGACCATTTGCGCTCGCTTGCAACTTGTAGCCAGCACCAGCACGATCAACAGACAATCCAGAGAAGGAGGCTTCACCGGCGATAGCGCTTAAACTAGAGGTTCCTTTCAATGAGCCTTTAGCATTGTCATTACCAACCAATGTAATCGAGATCAAATTGGAAGCAGAACCAACATCATTTCCTAAGAAATCAACAATACTGACAGCAGGCTGGTTAGTAAAGGCTTCACCGACAAGTGCTTCCGATGGGAAAGAAGTAATTTTTAACTTAACAGCATATCCGTTTTCGCTAACAACATCAAAAGAATTCGAGTATGCGGAGGCTAGACCAGGCGCAGATGCGACTAAACTAACACCAGTATTCAAATCATCAAGCCCCATATCAGTAAAAGTGGCTTTTCCTGCAACAGCTGTTGCTGAAATCGATGGACCATTAATAAAACTAACTGCAGTAACAGTGTTTGATATGGTAGCAGCTGCAGTCAAAGTGATCGAATCTGTTCTTGTTGTAACAACATTTCCATAAAGATCAACAATCGAGACTACAGGTTGTTGAAGAACTGCATAACCTTCAACGGCACCACCTGGCTGAGTTGAGAAAACAAGCGCTCTTGCTGCTCCCGCAGTTACAGAAAAGGAATCAGAGAAGATAGCAGGCAATGTACCAGCCGTAGCAAGCAATTGGTATCCAGTTCCAGCTAGATCAATAGAAACATCAGTGAATGTAGCAATACCGTTCTTGGCGATAACTCTAGGAGTTCCAATAACTTTAGCGTTTCCTGAGGAGACAACAAGCAATGTAACAGAGGCAGAAGCGTCTTTAGCAATACCGTTGGTTGAATTCAAAAACTGAACTTCAATGTTTGAGAAACGTACCCCAGACTGAATTGTAGCACCAGGCTGAACTGAGAACTTCAACGATGTGGCAGACCCAACAAGACGAGCATTGGCAGTATTGATTGCTTGCAAAGTACTTGCTGCAAGCTCACAAACAGGGCGAGAACCGGAAGTCAATCTATCAAACCCAGATTTCAATGAGACAGGACAAAATGTTCCACTCTGCTTAACTGTAATACAGAACTGGTTATTGCTCTCAAAAGGAACGTAAGATGTTGTAGAGTATTTCAACGAGTTTCCACTTCCGGAGACTGTTGCAACACCGTTCGTTGGATACTCCGCTGAGTCGTATGGGATAGTGCTCTTTAGCGCCATACAAATTTCCGCGTTGACTTGACCAGTAGCTAAGAATTCAATACAATCACCACGCATTTGACCAACAAATGCCCCAAACTTGTTCTGAACATAAGCATAACATTTGGCATCAGCAGAATCATCACGTTTGTAAAGCTCGATAACATGTCTTTTAAATAATGCGGTTGTGTTTGTGGAATTAGAAGAGTTTGAACTACTCTGCGGACCACTAATCACACGGTTGATGTCATAGGAAACAGTTTGATTGCATTCTTGTGTTTGATTAAAGTTAAGTGTGGAAGAACCAGCAGATTGTGATGTTTCTTCACCGCAAGAGATACTTCCAGACGCAAGATTGTTGGATTGTCCAGAGCTGAAAATGCAAGCAGAAGTATCCGAATTCGTTCCGCACGAACAAGCAATAGTGTCCATATTGCCCAACAAAGACGTATACATACACTTCAATTCAGTAGCCAAAACATCTGAGACAACACGACCAACAGCTCTGGAAACAAAACCAGCAAGCTTAACAGGATCAATAACAAGCGACCATTTGTTCAGAGGAGAGGTTTCTCTCTTCATCCATTTGCCTGGCTTCATGGCACCACGCTTCCATTCTCCGCCCATAAATGAATAAACACTGACCATTTTACCGTTACATTTTTCACATTCCGTACTATTCTTGGAGCTAAATCTGCAATTATTTAAGGAGCCTTCACAACAACGTTTCCTTGATTCACATTGTCTTCTACCAGTTGCAGGTCTTTCGACGGTACCACCAAGAATCTTACACTGCTCTTCAGAAATTTTTGAAGATGAAATTCCACAACCAAGGCGAGTGTAGGTTGACCCTCCAAACTCTCTAAAGTTATAACCACATTGCAAGTTTCCATATTCATCAAAAGAGCTTGGTACAATACAAAGGAATCCATTATTAGTGTATCTACCAGTGGTTGGATCATATGTATAAGAACTCATGTAATCGGTAAGGTCCCAGTCATTACAATATCCTTGTTCCTCGCAAAGTTCGCGATTTGGACATCTCATATAAGTGGAGTAACAAGAGAGGTAAGCAGAGAAAGGGTTACTAGAGCAGGATGTGTAGTCTGATGGGAAGCTATCACAAGAATATGTAACACTCCCGCGATAGAGTTTACACTGATCAACAGCAGAAGCACCAGTGTAGACACACATGTCCGTGTTATTAACATTAGTCCACAATGCACTATCAATAGCACACTGGGTCTGATTGTTGTGAACACAGACAGAAGATCCACTAGAGTAGCTAGTACATGTTGGACACCAGTTGGTACAATATTCGTTAGACTCACAATCTTCCTTAGCCAACATATCATTAAAATCACAAAGACCATCGATTTCACAAGATTTTTGAGTGTCGACCTAAAATAAGAAACAAAATCCTAGAGATTACCTTGCCGCTGACGACTCTTCTTCCTTGATAGAAAGTCCATTGTTGCTCTGGATACTTGGTTGCAAGTTGAGCACAGAAAGCTCTCGGAGAATTTCTTGAACTATCTTGTGAATAAGCAGTACAGTATCCTTTGTTATCATTCAAGTAACTGATCCAGTTGCCAAAAAAGTCCTTTGTGTAATAAGTGAACGTGTTATTCGAGGAGTCTGTTGATGTGGTCATTGTATACTCTCCACCGGCCGCCCAACAATCAGCTTGAGAAGCAATAACTGGTGAATAACAGAAGTCTTGTTGGCATGAGTTTTGCAATTCATTCTCAATTTCTAATCTTGTCTGGGAAATGGCTTCATACGAGAAGCCCTTTTCTTCATAAGAAGTTTGACAAGTTTCCGGGGAAGCGCCATATAAAACACAATATATCTTACTTTGATAAGTAACAGGGTCCCAAGCATAGTAACTCCAGGCCCAAACTCCATTGTTACTATCCGAGAAAGCCTGGCATCTGTCATTATCACTGATTTTCCTATTCACGCAGAACTTTTGTAAACCAGGATTTGGACCAGACAAGCAAGATGACAAACATTGAGTAGATGTGAGATTGCTTAGAAAACATTGAACAGGAGAATACCCATAAGTGTCCATAGGATCAACAAACATTGTGCCTCCTGTAGCATTACAACGAGCAGCAACGCGGGTGTACTCGTCTGTATCTTTCATACTACTTGAAAGCCAAACATTTCCCAATGCACAGCCGCCCTTCATGGAGGCATCAAATTTCGCAACTTGGCCATTATCAAAACCACAGAACTCGCCACCATTATTCAAACGGTCGATTGAGCAATACTGCTTTGGAGACAAACTATAAGTATTCCATGTGTACCAGTTACAACCCTCTTGCGCCGTACATGCTCCTTCTGATGGAGGAACGTAAAAACAACCCTGACGTCTTAAACTTGCAGGATCCATGTTGCCGGCATAACACTGATAATACTTACCCATCATAATGTCTTTATAGATAGAAGCGTTGTAAACCACTTTTCCGTTGCTGTCGGTGTAGTTTTGAGGAGGAGGCAATGGAGGACAATTGTAATAATCATCTTTTCCATCGGAACCAGGATAAGATGAGCTGCTGCTGTATTCACTGCTCCTATGTGTTTCTTCGAATGTTGAAGTAACTTCGCGCTTAAACAGCTGCGACTCGGAATCTGTTGGCGGAACAGAGACTCCGTTCACGTCAGTTTGACCATAATACATGTAACACCACTGTGGATTAGGCTTGTAATACCCTCCATTAAAGAAACATCCGGTTGGTCCCGTGCAACTCTGAGATGAAGTTTTTTCCAAAAGATTTCTACCAAACGCAGATAAATCAGATACATCGGTCAAGCCCCATTCTCTCATCATAGCAGCCTTAACACGAGGATTGATTTTATCAACAAAACAAGCTGTCATTGCAGGCCATGGATTTCCATACGGGACAACACACTTTCCTTCGCTGCTTGAAGGGTTGGATTTGAAACAGGAAGTGTAACAATCAGCATCAGTGGTACAAACAGGGCCATTACTGAAATCTTGGTAGTTACCGGCACTACATGTGCTTTGACCTGGATCGAACCATGCGTTACCAAAAACAGCATTCTTGCAATCTTGATAAAAGCTGGAGTAGGAGTTCCACAATTCATTGTAACCATACTTCTGAGAATTAGTATTTCTCAAGGTTTGAGCCACACAGCCGCGATCAGGATCATTAATTCGGACACTTTCTGCCATGTAATCGTTCAAAACACCCAAGAAACTATCAATGTTACTCTGACTAACAGAACAATATTGAGCAACATAGTTATCATCAATACGAGCAAATCTCTTGTATGGGTAACGGACAAAACGAGGAGCACAACAAGTGCTTGCACCAAGAGTCTTGTTACAACAAGGATCAGATGCGTATTCAAGTGTTCCTGGCTTAAAAGTACAATCCTTGCTGAACTTCTCGTAAAAACTAAACTCAGAAATGAAAGCCTTTTCAAACACAGTTTGACAACCAAGCCAAGCTTCTCTTGAAGACAGAATAGCAATTCTGTTTTTGATTTCGATCAACTTATTATAATCGGAGGCTCCTCTTATGTCACTGAGATAGCCTTGGAAATCAGTAATTAATGACTTCAATTCCGAGTAATCACAAATAGGAGGAGGGAGAGGTTTTGGTTGGGAAGTTTGATATTGGATTCTTTGTCCATCTTTGCCATAAAAGATCGGATGCTGGGAATACGTACATCTTCCTTCATTGATTAAACCAGTCAAATTGTGAACGTCTGAAACCTGCATCTCTTGATTATCCATAGTGGTGAGCTTATCGAGGAACACAACAACGAATTTATCTGCACGGAAGGAAGCAGAGTTGGCGCTCACATTAACAGTAGATGCAACCAAATCAGAAATGAAGTTAGGAGTGTAAGGAAGGATCAAGAACTTTGGAGGACCTTGGTTGAAGGGGTTGAACATTGAGCCACTGAAAACAGGACGATCATCACATCTCAATTCAAAAGGATTCACCATCAGCATATGGAACACGCTTCTCAATGACTCCCAAAGACAAGGACTAACTTTGTCAATATCATTCGGCTGGAAAACATTGAACAACTCAAGGACACGATCCAAAGTCCATTCAAACTGATTACCACCATTTTGACCACCATCACCACAAGGACCAGAACCTGAACAAACGGTTGAGGAAACATAACTTGACGGACCTGAAGAGTACGAGGACTGTGTAAAAGTGCTCTGGAAAAACGAGGAACTGTCAAAGGTCTGTGAAGGCATCTCCGTAGTCTGAGCAACGATCTTGTTTGGCTGGAACTTTGATCCGAAAGAACCACCCATAGGCGAAACATAGCTATCGCTACTTTCTTTTGCAAAAGCAGCTCTGTTTTCTTCAATAAAAGCCAACAAGGAATCACGGATATTCATGGTCAAAGGGCGAGGTTCTTGATTAACAGTCTCGGAAGGTCTTGGTTCAGAATAGGACGAACTTGGATTTCTTTGGTTCATCATTTGGTCTAAGAACGGTGCAGCCCACTCAGGAACATTTTCAGGGATAAGGGTAGTGTTGATACCAGCAACAGAGCAGCGCTAAAAAGATCAAACATCAGTGAAAGTTGAGACAAACCTCAATGCCAGGTAGGAACGGAACAATAGGGATGGCAGCATTTTCATCAAAAGTGACAATAACAGCAGCTAAATCAACATTAGCGTCATTAACAGAGATTCTTCTTGTAGTAAATTCAGTCTTTTTTAAACTGATAGCTGAGGTTATTGATGGTAACAATAAAGTCAGGCTAAACAGCCAAGTCAGATTAAGATTAAGCTTCTTCATAACAGCTGAATGTGACAAAGAAACCTTCTTTTTGAAGAAAAAATTGCTGGGAAATGCTCGTTGTGCCTAAGCTTCTCTCGGGGATTGTTTGCTTTTTTGCCGCCGGTTGCGCCCCATGCCCCGTTGGCAAGCAGGTTGCCGCAAGACACATCAAGACAAGACAAGACAAGCTTTTTTTCAGCAACGAATGTTGCATCTTGATATTGCTAAATAAACGTTCTTTTCCGTAATCTATCTTTCTGCTTAGATGTTCTACAGATCATCATTACTCTTTTGGGCTGCAGCTCTTTCTCCTTAAAACGTTTCATTCTTGCCGCGTTTTTCTGCAGTGACTGACTTTAGCACGGTTACTGTTACACTCTTATGCTTTCAAGTGTTCACAATATGTATAGTTTTACGATGCGTACACTCTTTTACTTTTGTCACGCGCTCATCTGTGCATCTTACTATCAGTTTGCAAAGCTTAATCGATACTAAGAGTAAATTTACTATCAAGAAGGATAACGAGTTACATGCAAATAAACCATACACGAAGACTTGCTCAAGATTTAGATGAAAGTTTCTCACATAGGCCATTCTGTCAGTTCTGTTGCCGCTGCTGAAACTTCTACATGGTCGCGATAGTTTGGAGAATGTTGCACGCCTTTATTGTTTTCAGTAGTTTAGTGAATACTTCGATATTGCCACTGCAGATAGTGTCGAAAGACTCGAGATCAGATGAAATCGAATGCGTTCTCATTGAGAATGAATCTAACTTCAACAAGCTCTTGCGTAAGGCGCACGAACAATTTTTGCGTAGCAATTCCTTGCTCCTCCGCTTAATCAGTCAATGCGTTTGAAGACGTTGAAACAAGTCGACTCTTTGTATCAATGCCAGCAGTAGAAGACCGGTGTTTGAGAACGAGATTCCTTGCAAGGATACCTGATACACAGGGATGAATGGATATAGCTTAGCGCATGCATCGGCGGAAACGTCTTCGTTTGATCAAAATTCGATCGTGAAGTATTTTTTCTAACCGCGGTTATTCTTCTTCTTAGAATCAAAATTACTCTTAATCAGCATTATCAACGGCAAGTAGGTGGATTGCTTGCTAGCGTATCTGAGGAATGCTTGCTGGTTAAGAATTTGATGGTTTTTGCTCTGTAGTCCTAACCGCGTTCTTCGATCATAGATTGTGAGAGATCGGTACTGCCGGGTATCAAGGATACCGATTGTTTGTTTGGCTTAAAAGATGACCCGGCTCATCGCAGGTTAACGCCAAAGTCAGTTGGAGGGTCAAATTCTGTTGGCTTACCAGAAGACTTCATTGTAGTAACAGCTGTCAGTCCTTCAGTATTTCTCTCCAGATGTGCAATCAGTATCAGGAACCATCACAATCTTGTACTTTGCCATATAGTTCCTGAAATTTCACTGCTACTTCTACCAATGCAACTGCTGTTTCTACCATAAGTACGCAACGTATACAAAAATTGCATTGTTTCACGACACTGATTTATGATTTAGAGAATTCAGAAAGTGGAACCAATGAATAATTCTGCTCGTTACATACCACTCTAGTTAAATACTCTTCAGAAAACGACTACTTGGCTATTTCATCTATGCTTCGCGTCAAGGCTCTGCGCGCCCTGAGCAACCTACTCCGTTACTTCAGTACGAAAACGGTTTGTAGTGATTTGTGAAAGTTTGCAAAATCGAGCTCACGCACACGGAGTTAGCTGGTCAGTGAGAATGAGTTATTTCCACTTGCAGCGGAATGTATTCCAAAACGCTCCGAAAGTTGTTTATCCTTCTATTATTGCTCCAGGTTGAAACACAATAATTAGATGATAGATCGAATCATTTTTCGCGGGAGACAAAAATTTCAAAAACTTGTCGCCGGAGAAAAACGATTGATCTTCAATGTCCACCAAAATCAAAATTCTCGAAGAAATAAAACATCAACATGAAAAGAATAAGCTTGTTTACCGTAGTGTAGATGGTCTNTAACAGCTGTCAGTCCTTCAGTATTTCTCTCCAGATGTGCAATCAGTATCAGGAACCATCACAATCTTGTACTTTGCCATATAGTTCCTGAAATTTCACTGCTACTTCTACCAATGCAACTGCTGTTTCTACCATAAGAACGCAACGTATACAAAAATTGCATTGTTTCACGACACTGATTTATGATTTAGAGAANATACCACTGTAGTTAAACACTCTTCGGAAATCAGTTCATTGGATATTTCACCACGAAAACGGTTTGTAGTGATTTGTGAAAGTTTGCAAAAACGAGCTCACGCACACGGAGTTAGCTGGTCAGTGAGAATGAGTTATTTCCACTTGCAGCGGAATGTATTCGAAAACGCCCCGGAAGTTGTACATCCCTCTATTATCGCTCCAGGTTGAAACACAATAATTAGATGATAGATCGAATCGCATTTCTCTGGAGACAAAAATTTCAAAAACTTGTCGCCGGAGAAAAACGATTGATCTTCAATGTCCACCAAAATCAAAATTCTCGAAGAAATAAAACATCAACATGAAAAGAATAAGCTTGTTTACCGTAGTGTAGATGGTCTAGAATTCTATGCCAAAGTTTCAGCCTCACAGCGTCAGCGTATCATTTAAGCGCCAAAAGTGGTTTCAGCGAGATATCATTCCCAGTTCTAAAGCGCTTCCTCTAGGAGACATAGGCTTGAGTCTTTGTTTGATATTTTGTCAAATGACGCTAAAAAAGTGGCAACTGGAAGCGATTGTATGGTAGTATTTCAGACTGATATTTGATCTCATGCAAAAACTCGATGGGTGACCTCTGAAACATCGTTTTCGTATGATTCTTATCGTTTATCTTTGGCCGATAAAACATTATATTGGGGGATTTTGGTGCTAAACTCACTCTTAGCGTGCGAAAGTTCAAAATTAGAGGAACGAATTGAGATANTTGTTTGATATTCTGTCAAATGACGCTAAAAAAGTGGCAACTGGAAGCGATTGTATGGTGGTATTTCAGACTGATATTTGATCTCATGCGAAAAATCAGAGTCTGAATTCATGGCTATCTTTTCCGTATCATTCGATTTGATTATCTTTGACCGATAAAACATTATATTGGGGGATTTTGGTGCTAAACTCACTCTTAGCGTGCGAAAGTTCAAAATTAGAGGAACAAATTGAGATAGCATTCTCAAGACTCACGCTGGGAACTTGAACTTAGTGCATATAAAACTTCAGGTGATACCCTCTAAGAATCTTTCAACAGATTTGGAATACGTATGTCGGAAACACCATATGGCCCCATGTTCTGATCGCGATCGCGTTGATTCAATCAAAAAGGCAAAGATTCTCGAAACAATTAGAACCCCTCTCGTTTCAAGTCAATATTTACGTC
>JALGPX010000078.1:4385-45019 GCA_023515795.1 Amoeboaphelidium occidentale | reverse complement strand
AAAGCTCGGCGTATTCTGAGTTAGTGAGTCCAGCTCCTTCAGGATAATATTCTTTGGTTAGAAACAGGTTCCACAAGCCAAGCTGCTTCGCTTTCTCTTTTAGCTCCTCCATAATTCTTGGCTGCTTTTCGAAGCGATGCTTAAAGGACTGTATCTCATCCTTGTACTTCTGTTCTGCAGGAATGCATTCAGTCTAAAGCTCAATTGAGTTACTACGGAAGCTGTTACGTGAACGAAATGCAACAGACGCTGTTTTAAACTGTCAAACTCTGTCATTAAGTTTAAACAGGAAGGGATTACTGCAAGTTAATCTGTCTTATTAACCTACGATAACGGTCGCTGGATAATTGTGGAGATTATAAACACTTTGAATTGCTTCGAACGCGGCGTTGATGAGTCACTAAAGGACTTTGACCGCCATAGCAATTCAATTACAACGTAAAATCACATTCAATTGCGCCCAGAACATTTACGAACGCATTAGCGCTGTAGTCCGTAATTCTACGACGTGTGAATGCGCAGATCGTTCAACAGTCAAATTTTCTGAGCGAACCTTATTTTCTTGCTCCTGCCACTATCAACTCAAAAGACACATCTTTGGCCCAGCTGAAGAGCAAGAGCTGCCATTAAAACTTCCTACCCTCTTTCATTTGTATTGAATTCTACAAATATTTTCTCTAGAAGAGAAATGTCATCAGAGATCGAGGAATTCCAGGAGGCCATTGATGCTGAGGATAATGAGAAATTGGCTGAAATGTCTTTTTCCGGCATCCCTATAGCGTCAATGAGAGCACAGGTATGGAAAACATTGTTCGGCTTCGAGGCCATAAAGAACAGTAACTTTTGTTATGCCTTTTGAACGCTCTGATCTTTCAAGCTGCTGAAGCTAGTTCGCCACGGCCAGGATCCGGAAAGCAGCAGTCTTATCAGTTTGACTTTTACGAGGAAGATACCAGGAAGAAGTTGCGTGGTACACTAAGGAGGTATCAGCGCAAGTTGCCACAGGAGGGGCGCGAAGAGACTTTGGCAACGTTGGAGCGCATGATGGAGCGTTATTTGTTTATTAACCATGGCAAAGAGGTCGATTTCAACTTTTGCTACGTCGCTGGCCCCCTTGCGACTGTTTTCAGCAGACAGGACTCGTGTTTGATATTTGAAGCTTTCCTGAAACAGTTTGAATTAACTCATCAGGATATGGTTGAGTCCAGGTGTGTTCAATTTCTGGTTCTGCTTCGAACGCTTCTGCCTGACTTGTATAATCATTTAGAGAGCGAAGAGGTTGACTTGAAAGCTTTTTCTTTGTCATGGATGAAGTATTTATTGTCGCAAAGTTTGGATCAACAAAGTTTGTTGAGGCTCTGGGACTCCTATGTTTCCATGCTCACATCCACGCCTTCGCCTTTATGTAAGAATACTGCTTCTAGTGCAAGTACTTCCTCTTCATCCTCTTGTACATCAGTTTGTTCCGATACTGAACTTGACCACAGCTGCTCTGTCGTGCGCTTTCACACTTGCGTTTGTTTGGCTATAATGAAAGCCATAAAAGATGAACTGGAAGATTTGGAAGGCAACGAAATTTCTGGCATACTGAATAATTTGCCTGCGCTGAATATGGAAGAGATCTTGAGAGAAGCGCTGAATATTCAGTTTGAAATTTGTAATATGTAGGACCATTGTAGCAAAAGCACTTTACGATATATCATAAACGTAATTTAAATCTCTGAGTCCTTTTTATTTATAATTGTATTCATGCCCATGCAATTTCGGTATTCTCAACTTTGACAATGTGTTCTCCAGTTCTAGCTTCTTCGATTGGGACAATTTTACCGATTGTGTAAACAGCCTCTTTTGAAGCTTCCAGTAGTGATTTAACCTGTTCCACTTGTTCTGGAGCAACCACAAGCATCATACCGATACCACAATTGAATGTTCTTGACATCTCAAACGCAGAGATGTTTCCCAATTTTTTCAACCATTTGAATACAGGTAACAAAGGCCAAGATTTTGCATCGAGAGTAACGCCAACATTATCAGGAAGAACTCTAGGAATGTTTTCAAGGAGACCTCCTCCTGTGATATGAGCCATGCCTTTAACTGCTCTTGCTTGTACAACAGGCAAAAGTTGTCGAATGTAAATTCTAGTTGGAGTCAATAAAATATCACCGATACTTTTTGAAGGCTCAAAAGGGCATGGAGAATGATAATCCAAATTGTTTGATGCAATAACATGACGTGCCAATGAATATCCATTGGAATGAACACCGCTAGAAGCTAAACCAAGAACAATATCTCCAGGACGGATTTCATTGACTAGAGGAAGCATAAGTTCTCTTTTTACAGCTCCAACTGTAAATCCGGCAAGATCATAATCGCCTCCTTGATACATTCCAGGCATCTCTGCAGTTTCACCTCCAATTAAGGCACAGCGAGCATCTTCACAACCAGCAGCGATTCCTTTAACCACATCACTTGCAACATCAACATCTAATTTTCCACATGCGTAATAGTCTAGGAAAAACAATGGCTCTGCTCCTTGTACAATCAAGTCATTGACGTTCATTCCCACAAGATCAATTCCAATGGTATCATGCTTATTCATAATGTGAGCAATTTTCAATTTGGTTCCAACACCATCCGTCGCACCCACTAAGATTGCATCCTTTTCGTATCCTGCGGCTTTTAATTCAAACAAACCTCCAAAGCCACCAATGGCTGCATCTGATCCAGGTCTTTTGGTTTTCTTAGTGAAAGCCTTAATCCTGTCAACTAATTTGTTTCCCCTATCTATCGATACACCAGCATCTGCATAAGTTGCTGAGGAAACAGTTCCTTTTGGATTAAGAGCGCGATGCCCAATATCTTTTCTGAATTGCATTCCTTCAAAATTGATAGACTCCAGTCGAGTATAAGCTGCAGACAAAGCGCTTTTAAGATCCTTCTCAGAGATCCCAACAGAACATAATACTCTTCCACCAGAAGTTTCAACATTCCCATCATTGTTTGTTTTAGTTCCAGCATGAAAGACAAGCGAATCTTTGGTGTCTTGCCCAAGGCTAATTATTTTTCCTTTTGGATAACTTCCCGGATAACCTTCAGAAGCTGCAACAACAGTGGCACAAAAGCCCTTCTTAAATGTAATTGGAACTGAATCCAAATACCCACCACAGCATGCAAGCATTATTTTAGCCAAATCTGTTGAATCGGACAACAGAGGCAATACAACTTGAGTTTCAGGATCTCCCATTCTTACATTGAACTCCAAAGTCTTGGGACCAGAGCTGGTTACCATTATCCCAGCAAACAGAACACCTACGAAAGGAGTGCCTTCTCTGCGCATTCCATCAATGGTTTTTTGCAGAATATCCTTTTTAATCACTTCCATCTGTTTTGCACTAACAACAGGAGTTGGACAGTATGCCCCCATACCTCCAGTGTTGGGACCTTTATCTCCATCAAATATTCTCTTGTGATCTTGAGAAGGCAAAAGAGGGACAACAGTGTATCCGTCAGAAAACGCAAGAATGCTGCATTCTTCGCCTTCCAAGAATTCTTCAACAACGACTTCGTCACCCGCGTCACCAAAGAGCTTCTTTACCAAGATTTGCACCAATGCATCAATAGCTTCTTGTTTGTTTTCGGGAATTAGAACACCTTTGCCTGCAGCAAGACCAGACGCCTTAATTACAACTTTAAAAGATACATCGTTGACGTACTTCTTTGCCTTTTCGAAGTCTGTAAAGACCTCATACTGCGCTGTGGGAATGTTATGCCTCTTCATGAAATCCTTTGAAAACGCTTTCGAGCCTTCCAACTTGCTGGCAGCTTTGCTAGGTCCAAAGCAAGCAATTCCATCTTTCTTCAGATAATCCACAAGACCGTCGACTAGAGGCTGCTCTGGGCCAACAACAACCAACTCCACATTATTCTCTTTACAGAACGCGGAGATTTTGGCATTATCAACTCCGTTACCAAGATCTAAGTTTGATATCTTCTGGTTACGCGCAGATCCTGTTCCTGCGTTTCCGGGACTAACATAGACATGCGATACTGTCTCAGACTGCGCTAATTTCCAAGCGATAGCGTGTTCCCTTCCACCTGAGCCGATCACCAACAAATTCATTTTGTGTCAAAAATCAATGGGAATGAAACTGCCTGCCTACTTCAAGCACAATATCGACGTGCACGATATAACGAAGCTATTTGGATTAAGATCTAACAGGGATCTTAGTCAGAATTTTTTTATTCATCCGCATGGTGCAGCGCCTTTTGTCGACAAGATCGGATCGAAGCCGAAGACTCTGATATTGGAAGTTGGATGTGGTCCTGGTGCGATAACACGTTCTTTGGTATGTAAAGCAGCTGATCAAGAAGGATGTAAAGTAATTGGGTTTGAAATTGACAAGAGGTTCAAGAAATCCTTCTTGGAACTGTTGGAGCGTGACAGTTCTGGTTTGCTCGAAATGATTTATGATGACGCTAAGAACTTGCCACATTATTTCAAAAAGCGTTATGCAGGAGATTATGAGAACTTGATGATTGTTGGTAATCTCCCGTTTCATATCGGAACGCGTTTCATACACGGTTGGCTCTTTGACAGCGTTGCAAAGCGACATTTCTTTAGTGTACCTAATTATGATATGCTGTTCATGTTACAAAAAGAGGTTGTAGACAGGATTCTTGCTCCTTGTAATACGAAAAATTACAGTTCTTTAAGTGTTTTAAGTCAAGTCTTGTCGAAAGCTGAGAATATGGGACAGCTAAACCCATTCAACTTCTATCCAAGACCAAAAGTCTCAATTCAGATGGTTCGATTTCACGCACCGGAGAATCTTCTCCCTGAAACTTTTGATTTGGCCTTATTCAAGCACTTATTGGTTCCTGTGATGGAAGCCAAAAAAACTCTTGCACTGAAAGCGCTAGCGCGTAAGTCGGAGTTGCTGGGCGTTACTTATGACAACCTTAAAACAATCTTTACTGAAGCAGCCATCTCGCACGAGGCAAGAGGAATATCAATAAGCAGGGAACAGTGGATAAACTTGGTTTGCGTGTTCAATGAATTTATTCGATGTTCTCATCTCAAAAGCCCACAAGTACCAAACTAATTCTCAGTAAAGATCCGGATTTCTTGCTAAATCAACCAACATCACTAGAATGGTTAAACACTACAACAATTAAATATCTTACCTGTTATATCATCTGTGGAGTGCCTTGTGACTCCCTCAGTTACTAAGGCAGCAGCTAATTGACCCATTTTCATTCCCTTTCTAATATAGTTATCCAAGCATTCTGCGACATCACTATAATCCATAACGTCATACAAACCGTCGCAAGAAAGCATCAAAAATTGCTCATCTCCATTTAGTGGAAATTTTGCCATTTCTGGTTCAGCAGTGACAATTGGTTTCAAGTTATCATCTCCAAATGATCTTGTGACAGCCAAACGTCCGTTCACGCGCCATTTACCTGCAATAAATTCAACAAAACCACCAGCTTTGACAACTCTTGCCTTTTCTGTTCCCTGAGGATTGTGTGGGTTCACAATAGGGAAAGCAACTAAATTCTGGCCTATTCTTCTGAAAACAACGCAACGAGCATCTCCGGCCCAAGCCACATGCAATACATTCTCTCTCAAAATTGCAATAACAGCAGTTGATCCTCCTTTTATCTTGTCGCGCTGCATTTTTCTCAGAACTAGCTCGTCGGTGTTCTTGAAACCCAAGCGAATTGCTTCAGGAATATTCTTTGCGAAGATTGGCAATTTGGCGATATTATAAGCAAGGTGTAAAGACAAGTATTCAGACACCAAGTATCCACCATGACCGTCAAACACACCATAGAAACTTGTTTGAGGAATGTTTTGCAAGCGAGCAAAAGTATTCAAATCCTCAATAATAGCATGGTTGTTCTCCATTTTGAAGTGATGAGCACTTTTTCTGAATGAAATATCGTACTTGTACCCAGTAGCCAAAAGCTTTGGATCTGTTCCAACGGCCCTTGAACGCAAATCTGAACCGTTGCTGTAAACATACTTTTTGAACAGTTCGACAATTCTGTCAAACTCGAAAATATCTTCAGCTGGAGTAATTGGAGAAGATTCAATAGGGGCTAAGGAATCCAATGTTCTCATAAATGATTCCGTCAAAGAAACAGAAATATTCACAACGGTGCTCGGAATATGACAAATGTTGCATTCAATCCCTTGGATGGTAAAGAATTTCCTGATCAAAGAAATAGATGCCATCAAGAGGAAACTTTCAAGTTCGCTTCTCAAAATTGTCTGCCTAAATTTTGGCGTACCATCAGCATTCATAGCAGGCTGGCTGCTAATCATAGCATGCGCTTGAATTGCCAAAGAGGATGGATCCTGGGATGCTCTTTGATTCTGAGCGGGTTTACCGAACGGAATATGTCCAACTGGATCTGAAGGCATTCCTGAATTGGAGAAGCCGTCCTTTTCTTCAGGATCTCCAGCTTTCATCATCTTAATATTAGAATACTCCAATTCATTAGCGTTTCCTCTTGTTAAATTTGTCAGTTTAATAGCAACAAGATCTTGGAGCAAGTTACGATCTTCAAGAGGAGCAATCATCTGCCGTTCTTGTTTGATTATTTTTGCTATTTCGTGAGGATCCAAGTTTGGAAAAGCGTCCATCATTAGAGCCAATAATTCATCATCAACTTGTTGCCTTCTCTCGCTGTCGTCCATTTCATCATTATTTGCTCTTCCGTTTAAATCAGGAGAGGGAAAATCGTCTTCACTCTTTACGCAATAGCCCAAAGCAGCCGCATTTGGTGGTGAGGTGCTTGTAATTGATTTAGGAGATGTAGGTGTCTTGCTTCTTGCTTGAGGAATCGACTGTGATACTCTCTGGCCCACTGGAGGTGAAGATTCCCTGAATATTAAATCACATAACCTAAGCACTTACCTTTTTGCTTTGCTTGGAGCTTCAATGATTAACATTGCCTCTGAAGCGTCAAGTTCAGCTTTGCCAGAAATAACGCGAATTTCGAAATTAACAGTTGTCATACCGTTAGTAATCGAGTCACTCTTCCAGTAGAACTCTATGTTGGAATCACTCACACCATCAGCAAACGTCACTTTTTTCTCGAAAGGCTGATAATGTTGACCAACTTTAGCAGAACCCCTTTCTGTAGATTTGACTAGAACTACGAGTTGGCCTTTTACATTCTTTGTCCTCTTTAGATACATAACGACAACTCCAGTAGAGGCTCTTTCTGTGTATGTACTTGGTTCAAAACCAACTTCGCTAATAGCCCCGCTCTGATTATCAAAAGGCACGCGCTGTGACTGAACATCCTTAAAACTTCCATTGCTTGGAGAAGCAGGCATTGATGAATTAGGCAAAAGAGGGCTGCTGGCTTTTCCTGCTATCTCGATCTTAAATGCCGGAAAGCGGTATTTATCTAACCAGCCTTTTGTTGCAGTAAGCAGTTTGCTTCTGACAAATTCACTCCTAATCCCGTAACGCTTTAAACTTTCCTCATCATGCTTCACCAAATCTAAAAAGCTTGCCA
This sequence comes from Amoeboaphelidium occidentale, assembly GCA_023515795.1. Lineage (NCBI taxonomy): Eukaryota > Fungi > Aphelidiomycota > Aphelidea > Amoeboaphelidium > Amoeboaphelidium occidentale. The sequence continues at coordinate 37,483 of JALGPX010000078.1, read as the reverse complement.
TGGCTTTTGACTTTTCCACGTCTGCTTTTCGGTCTGGAGTCAACTCAATTCCGGCAAATACCCATTCGATAAATGAGTGCAATTTTGGAATTAGCTTAGTTGAAAACCTTTCTCCCAAAGAAATTTCGTCACCGTCAACTACACTTGTAATCAAACCTTTTCCTACACGGTTTCCGTTAACGTAAGTACCATTGGTGCTCTTGTCCTCAACGAAGCAGTCATACTCACCAGCAGTGGCATCTCTAGGTACTCTATAAATCATGCAATGAATATTCGATATTTCAGATGCATTGTAAATTTGGTCACAGTGGGAACTTCTTCCAATGGTAAACTCTTCTGATTTGATGTCGAGTGTCTCGTAAGTGTGCAGAAGAGGAACCAATTTACACCATGGAGTTTTGCTGCGACCATTTTTCTTCATGTCATCTCGCTTCTTATCCTCACGCTTGGCTTTAGGACTTGCAGGCGGCGGAGAACTCTTTCTAGAGCCAGCTTGTTGTTGTGGAGGTGATGCACTTGCTTCGGGTTCTTTGTCGCTCCTACAGCGTGAGTCTCCTACAACATCAAATCGACTTACTTTCCATTACCAAACACCTTTAACCCTCCTATTTTCTTGTTGATATTGGCCAGAACGTTTTTATCCTAAAGACTTTAGCACAAGCGAGTATAATGCCAACCTCATCAGATTTCTTGCCCTTAAATTCTTCAATAGCTGCGCGTATAGGATAGCATGGAGCCAACTAAGGATCATGTAAGGTTTTATCACAAGAAAATTACCGCTGATTCTTCAATCTTCTTGTGACAAAGTGGGCAAGATGAGTTTTTGGTCTCCTATGGATGTTAGAACATATGAACCAGTTCGTCGCAGATTACATCTCGAAGCCACTTTGCGATCGCATCTCTCTCAAACATATGGCCACACGGGGTTATTGTAGGATCTTCCATCATTTCAAGTGTAATTGGGCATATGAAGTATGATGGAATCTTTGAACTGGAATCCTTCTGCTTCTTACTCCCAAGTATTCCCTTCATAGAAGAAGATCCGTCTTGTTTGTCCTTTGGTTTGAACATAATAACGGGTGCTTTGAGTGTGTGATATTTTCGACAAAAGATCAAGATCTATTTATAGATTTTTGTATCCAACGCCTTTTCAGCACACAAACTCACGACCACGAAAATAAATCGGAGTAATTTGAAGGTCGTACAGAGCTTAAGGTGTAACTTGTGTGTTGTATTAATTTCCCATGACTCCGTTTGATGGTCTTGTTTCAATTTTTTCCATACTTAATAATCAAGATGACTTGGACAACATTTTTTGCTTGTGCCCTCACAGCTTATGGCCCTCCGCTTGCACTCTTTTTTTATGGGATAGCACCTTCTGCTCAATTAGTGCTTTTGTTTCTTGCTGCTTCATTTACCTGGCTTATTTCGATCTTGTTCTCTTCAATTATTACCATTCCTTTGCAAAACACATCAGCCTTCAACATATTCATTGCTGTTTCAGCTCAGGAAGTATTCAGATATCTTTATTATAGAGTTTTAATGTATGCTGATATATTTGATCATCATGATCTTGTTAACTTGAATGTAGGAAAGCAGAAAAAGGTCTTGAGATGGTTTCAGATTATCCAAAGAATCCTTTCAATAAGCAGTTGCATGCATTTGCGAGTGGGCTTGGATTCGGTTTAACAAGGTAATATTGTTTCTGAGTAGTTTGCTTATGATGTTGTTGTAGTGGATTGATCACATTCATTACGCCGTTATCAGTATCATCAGGGCCAGGGAATTTCTTCTTACCATCCTGCCCAGCTGTTTCATTCTTCTACATTTACTCTATACTGACTCTGTTGTCTATTCTTTTGAACGTTACATGGATGATGATGGCTTTCACCGGCTACGAAAAGTCCAAGTTTCTGGTCGCGTGGGTTGTTTTGGGCCATTTTGTCACATCTTACAGCGTAAGTATTTCTATATTTTTATTAACTCGTAGTCCATGTTCAATGATTCCAACATGTCTGGGGCTTGCGCTGGTGCCATAATGATTCCACTTGCATACTTGATTATTTCTACCAAAATATGTTACAACCTCCTGATAGATATCAAAGACAATGCTTGAATAGTCTCATGCGTAATAAAGCTTTTTATAATTTTGACTTGTTTCAACTTCAAGATGAGTTTAAGAGTGGGACACAAACTTCTAAACAAGAACGGAAAGATCCATGATCATCTTAAGCCTATACAAAAATCTAGATTTGGGCCTGGAGTATTCACATTTGACTTCAGATCTGATACCGTTACAAAGCCAACACCTTCCATGTTCTTGTCAATGTCACACGCTAGCTTAGAGGATGATGTTATGGGTGTAACTTGCGATATCAATGTCCCTGACTTTTAAGGATGAACCTAGCACAAAAGCACTTGAAGAATATGTAGCCAAAATAACAGGTAAAGATGAGGCATTGTTCTGCACAACTGGAACAATGAGCAATCAAATCGGTTTACGATTACATTTACGAGGAGCTTTACAGAGTGTGCTGCTTGACTCAAGATCACACATTTACAAGTATGAGAATGCCGGAATCGCTTATCATTCTCAGGCTGGCTTTACACCGGTGAATCCTTTTCCAAGCAGATATTTAACAAGATCATTAATTGAGGATCGACTGATAGAGCCTGATGTTCATTGTGCTCATACAGAAGTGATATCTCTGGAAAATACTTTAAATGGTTCAGTACTGCCTATTGATGAACTGTCAGAAATATCAAAGTTCGCTAGAGAGCGTGGTTTAAAGATGCATTTAGATGGAGCAAGACTTTGGAACGCTTCAGTAGCGACAGGAATTACACTGTCAGAATATTGTAAACATTTTGATAGTGTTAGTTTGTGTTTGAGTAAGGGAATCGGGGCTCCTATTGGAAGTATTCTTGTGGGAAGCAAAGATGACATGAAACTCGCTAGATCATTCAGGAAATTGTTTGGTGGTGGTTGGAGACAAAGTGGACCGCTAGCTGCTGCAGCATTTGACGCATTGAAGACAAATTATAATGCTCAAGACCCTAGAAAATCATTCATTGCTGATGATCATTCGAATGCCGCATGGCTTGCTGCTGAACTTGGAAAAATCAGAGGTATCGACATAGTCAATAGTCCTGTTGAAACAAACATGCTTTTTATTGACGTTAGGAACATGGCTTTAAATGGGCTTCTGACGGTGGAAAGGCTGTGTCATATCATAAAGGGCCAAATGCATCACATGCTAGAAAATAATGAGACTGATGCCGAAATTATACTACCTAAATGGGGATACTCCTTTGATGATGGCACAGGAAGCAAAAAGAATGATCCTTACGTTATGCGCTTAGTTCTTCACCATCAAATTCCTCGTGTTGCATGTGAATTACTTGTAGAACACTTCAAACTTGCGTCTGCGTCGCTGAGCCTTCGCTGAAGCCAATCATTCGTCAATTTTTTGCAAAACAATAATAAACTATGGACAAAGAACAGGTACTTTTCTGCTTTAATTTTTGGGCCTCTTATACATTTCACCGTGAAGGTTACGAAAGCTGTCAAAGCTCTGCAGAAGCACGTCAAGATCATCGCGCAAAAGCGACAGCAAACTGAAATCTTGCCAGACGAAGTCACTCACTTCTACGTTACATTCACGCTAAAGCACTTAAAGGAGAACGTCTCACAGGGCAATTTTGGCCAAAAGCCGATGGCCGTCCAGTTGCCGCACTCGCTTTTGGTGGCTGGAGACGAAGTTTGCTTGATCATAAAAGATCCACAACAGGACTTCAAGGATTTATTAGCAAAACACGGAATAACTTCTGTCAACAAAGTAATTGGAATTAAGAAATTGAGGGATCGATTCAAAACGTACGAGTCTAGACGTGATTTGGCTCAGCTGTATCAAGTTTTCTTGGCTGATGACAGAATCTTGCCTTTGCTACCAAAACTACTTGGAAAGCAGTTCTACGAGAAGAAGAAGTTGCCGTTGCCTGTTCGTCTTACAAGGAAAGATTTAAAGGCAGAAATGGAAAAGGCTCTTTCTAGCACAATGTATTTTGAAACTTCCGGAACTTGCACGTAAGTTTTACGAAATGCTTTTATACCCCTTTACCTTTTAGATGCGTCAAGATTGCACACAGTGGCATGTCTAATGATCAGATAGTTGAGAATATTTTCAATGGCTTTGACCAGATCTTGAAGAATGTCGAAGGTGGATGGTCAAACATTCAATGCATTCACTTGAAGACCAGCGAATCTATCGCTTTGCCTTTGTATACATCCCTCACTGGTGCAGTATTTGATAGCGATGATTTGGAGAAGGTGGACGTTGAGGCTTTAGATGCCGATGGCTCAGCTGCAACTTTATCTGTACACGACAGAGTTGGTAAACCAAAGAGAGAAAATCCATTGAACGATGATCCTTTCTATAGAAGGCTATTCAAGAGAATTAAGCTCAGGCCTCAGGTACAGTATTAAATCAATAAAAGTAATAATAATGTTAATATTATTTATCTGAAAGAGAACGGTAAAACTCATTGTGCGCCGTCTCGAGATCAAACATCAATTGGCGAGCCTGTTCATCATCGATTTCCTCGCTAGCTTTCATCTTATTCAGAGTAACCAGCCAATTTCTGATTTTAGTTTTACCTTCAAAGTCACCAGACACAACTCTGTTCAGACTTTGTATCAAATCACTTAGCAGCGGATGTATCTGATCAACAGCCTTCAAATTCAACTTCAAAGAGTCCATGAGGGTAATAAATAACTGCACCGTCTCTGCTACGTATTTTGCCGATGTTGTCGATGCTTCGGAGGCATGTTCTATGGTTGCTGGTACGCCAATCTTCAGTCGATTAACCGCAGCTGGGCAAGACATGAAATACTTTTTGCAGAATGCGAGCAGATCGAAAGGTTCCGTAGATAAATTCACAGCTGTTTTGTATTGCGCAATTAATTTCGTACAAGCAGAGCTGTAGCTATCGAAGAATCAGTAAGAATTCTACTCATCTAGAAAATCTTTACGCTGTAGCTGGAACGCAGTCTCTAATGTACGCCTTTTCCAAGTGTTCCAATGATACAATGATCGCATACAAGTCAGCCAGATTATCGTAAAGTTCGCGCTCTGATGAGTTTGAGTAAAGCTTTAGCTCTTGGTCCAAATTGACTATAATCTTGGTTAAGCTCAGACTGGAGAAGTTACCGCCCGGGTTGGGCTTAGGCGGAGATGGTAACTCTTTAGAATAAACTGAATTGTATTGGTACATTTGTCCGCTTGTTGCAATTATCGAATTCCTACCAAACTTTCCTATTAGAGTGTCAAACCAGGGACAAAATTGTGACAACCTCAACTTGACTTCCAAATAACAACAATTACAGAAAGTTGATCGTTTCAACTTTACCTGAATAATAGTCCTAAATGTTCCAACTACGGAGAAGAGCCTTACGGAATTATGTTCTGAATGGGATCATCATAGTGGCCATGCTTTACATTGTAAATATTGTTGGGATCTTTCAATTTAAGGATAGCAAGATTGCTTCACAAGAGAATAGTAACGGGAGAAGTAATGATATATATTCTTCTGATCAGACTTATTTGACTTTGTGCGCTTATGATAAGAGTGTTCTAAACACTATGGTCCTTGCTTACATGTTGAGACAAGTCGGATCAAAGTATCCTCTGCACGCGATGGTATGGAATGTTAATGATCTCAACAAACGTATACTGGAATTATTCGGTGTAAAAACTATTGAGATTCCTGATAAGATTAGTGTGCCATTAGGTTATTTGAAACAAGGCGAAGAACCTACAGAGCGAGATAGAATACTTTGGACTAAACTTTACGCCTGGACATTGACACAGTTTAAGAAAGTTGTCTTAATGGATTATGATTTAGTAGTTCTGAAGAATATCGATGAGTTATTTGACTATCCGGAGTTCGCTGCATCACCAATGGTTGACCCAAACGAGAAGATTGTGTTTTATGAACCTCTGAATGAAACAGCAACAATGGAAGACTGGTTTAAGTTTCCTTTCACGAAGCTAGATCCTAAATGGAAAGATTCGAAAGCGCAGTTGGGAGTTGGGAAACTTGGTCTGAATTCTGGCCTTGTGACACTTGTTCCTTCTTATGAGACATTTTCTAATATGACCGTGTTACTTTCAAGGCTGAAACAACGCACATGTTGTCCTACACAGGAATTTCTATTTCGATACTTTGAGAGCAAGAAGTCATACACCAGATTGCCCCCGGAACTTCATTTAAGAAGAGCAGATCGCATTAAACCGCGAGAAAAAGCAGAAGAATATCTGAGAAACGCTAAAGTGTATCATTATGTATCAAAGAAGAAAATATTCGATAAGGGTTACATCACGAACAATGATCGGATTTCATCAGTGTGGTTCGAGTCTTTGCAGTATGTTACAAGTTGGCTGGAGGGCTTAGGTGGAGCAGCTGTCGAGCTATTAGACAGTAATATACAGGAAAATGATGCTGACCTAAAGAAAGATCAGAAATAGAAAATTCGCTTCAACTCTTCATGTTTGACAGTTTTGGAAGGATGAGTTCTCACACAAAACACAGCGACAGATTCCCTTTGCAGAATTTCTGCGAAGGCCGAAAAGTTCCTGCAGAGTCGAAGCAGACGATTTCTGTTACGACGCCGCATACCGGAGAAGAAATTGCCGTTGTTCCGTTGTCTCAAGCACAGGATGTCGAAAAAGCTGTTCATGCTGCGAACGAAGCCTTTAAAACTTGGTCAAAGTTACCAGTGAACACAAGATGCAATTATTTGACCAAGTTTCATAATGCTGTCATGGAAAAGTATTTGGATGAATTAACAAGTTTAATTGTGCTGGAACATGGCAAAACTAGAGGAGAAGCAAAAGCTGAGATTCTTAAAGGGCTTGAAACATTGAATTATGCCAGTGGCCTACCAGCGCTTTCTCAGGGAAAGTATTTGGAAGTGTCACGCGGTGTCACATGTCGTGATGAAAGAGTTCCATTGGGTGTAGTCGTGTCGATAGTGTAAGTTTTCTACATGTTCGAGTGCTAAAGCTGTTTCAGCCCTTTTAATTTTCCTTTCATGGTTCCCTTCTGGACAATTGGGCATGCGATAGGCACAGGAAACACAATTATTGTGAAGCCATCAGAAAAGGTTCCGCTGACAATTGCTCGAGTTGCAGAGATTTGGAAAGAGGTTGGCTTGCCTGATGGTGTTTTCAATGTCGTTCATGGAACTGCTGACGCTGTTAATGCATTAGTTGATCATCCTCTTGTTAAATGCATCACATTTGTTGGCACGACAAGAATCGCTGAACTCTTAAGCAAAAGATCTCGCAACATGAACAAGAGATGTTTAGCTTTAGGAGGCGCAAAGAATCATTTAGTCGCTGCACCTGATTGTAATCCTGATATGACAGCACAAGATGTTGTTAATAGCTTTACTGGCTGTACTGGTCAAAGATGTATGGCTGCATCTGTTCTGTTGACTATTGGTGAACGTCAAGATTTGTTGGATTTAATTGTTAAAAAAGCATCTGCATTGTCTGCTGGATCTGAAAAAGATCAAATGGGTCCTGTAATTGATCTTGCATCTAAAGAAAGAATCCTGAAATACATTGATGAAGCTGAAACAAAGTATGGAGCCAAAGTTCTGCTTGATGGTCGATCATGGGCAAAGAAAGATAAGGGATTCTGGGTAGGACCTACAGTGTTGCTTTGCAAATCATCTTCTGATCCTGCAATGAAGGAAGAGATTTTTGGTCCTGTAATCAGCATTTATCAGTGTAAAACAGCAGAGGAAGCGATCAACATTGAAAATTCAAGTCCTTATGGCAACGCTGCATGCATTTACACAGAATCAGGCAAAACAGCAGAATGGTTCTTGGAAAGATTCGGTGCGGCAATGTTGGGCTGTAACATTGGTGTTCCTGTTCCGCGTGAACCATTTTCGTTTGGAGGAACAAAGGCAAGTAAATTCGGTGACTTTGATATCACTGGAGATGGTGCAATTGATCTTTTTACTGTACGCAGAAAGATTACAACGAAATGGGTGAAGCCAGAAAAACAGACTTGGTTAAGCTGAAGGATTTCTCATTAAAAACTCTGTCGATCCTGTGTATTTCAAATCATTTTCTCACAAACAACACCACCATGCTCGCAGTTTACTTACCAGGACTACACATTGCTAATTTGGGTATCCAGACTGCTATTTGGTACGTCGGAAATACTTCACCAAATCCTCCACCTTCAATTCAAGAGGGCGATGTAAAAGAACCTGAGACAGTTATGGATTTAATTGCTATGAGCATTGCTGCAGCAAAGGTTCTAAATGTCGGTCTGTGCTCATGGATTTCTTATCAAATTTGGAAGCATAAAATGACCATTATCGACTTGAAGGCTGCTGCTCCACTGGTCGCTTCAAGTGTCGCATGTTTCTTATTTGGTTCATTGAGAATCAGCACATACCACGCTTTGGGCAAGAGGTTCACTTACAGACTCGGAGTCAAAAAGGATGCTTCTTTGGTTACTGATGGTCTGTACAAGTATGTCAGACACCCAAGCTACTCAAGCGCTGTTGTAATGAACTTTGCTACGGTTGGCTCTTACATGTATTGGTTGAATGAATTTTCAAAGTTGGACATCATCACTCCAACTGTTAGAGCTGTCCTAGGATGCCTCGTTTTGTACTATCCTGTTAGCGTTTCATTATTCCTTGTCAGCAGAATCGAAAAGGAAGAGAAAATGTTGACCCATCACTTTGGCCCAGAATACGAGGCATACAAGGCACGCACTTGGCGCTTAATTCCTTTCATTTACTAAATGTCTAATATATACACGGAAAGTATGATTTTTTTGTTTGTTTGCGTTCGGTTTGCGTTTCTTGAGATTTGTTTCTGAAACTGCGATTTTTACTTATGATCGATCTTACACCATATCTGCCTGGTTTGCATGTTGCAAATACCGCAGCTCAATCCCTTGTGCTGTTGAAAATCAGTTCTACACCAAATCCGCCTCCAGATCCCTTGCTGGGTGATCACAAGGAAGATGAACCTGAAGCTAGACTTGTTCGCTTTGGGACAAAGACAATTCTGACAGCCCAAATGATTTTGTCTGGTCTTTGCGGTACTTATTTGTACAACCATCCAGAAGTTGCAAGACGCTTTCCATTCAACAGAGCATCGTTGATCGCTTCTGTTATTGCATTGTCTGGAGGCTTGTTGAGATGGTATGCATTCAAGACACTGGGCAAACAGTTCACATTTGAAATTGGTGTCAAGAAAGATGCAAGAATGGTTAAGCATGGCATTTACAGTTGGTTGAGACATCCAAGCTATACTGGCATGATCATGTTTCAGTTGGGTTCAACAATTAATTCCAGTTTGTGGCTTCACTACTTGTGTGACTGTGGTTTGTTTTCAAAGTGGTGGCGCAATGCAATCTGGTCTGTATACGCAATACAAACTTTACGCATGATTGCATTCTTGTTCATGAGAATGCCCAGAGAGGAACAAATGTTGAAGAGACATTTTGGTCGCGACTATGAATTGTACACGGAATACACTTACAGGCTGATTCCATTCGTTTACTAACAAGAAATATAAATTGTGATAATTTTGACTTATTTATTGCTGTTGCTTCTTGCTGACACGGTGAGTCTTCATTGGCTTTCCTGCCTTCTTAGCTCTGACCAACAAAGCGACACGAGCCAATGCAAGCTTTTCCAAATCCTTTCTGTATCCCTTCTTTGTAACACCGGTAACGGTCTTTGCGATACGTCTGGTTCCAGATTTTGAAGTGAATGATGCGACAGATTTTGCTGGTTTGTGTTGTGCACTCTTCTTCTGAACAGTCACAGTAACGGTGTTTCCGGAAGCTTCAACTCCAATGGATTTTGGGTTTGCTAAGCTGTTTAAAATGAATTAGACCTGATCATCTTTTGTAGCGTGGCTAAAACTCACCTGGAGAATTTGAAAGCGTTCAAGTTTGCCAAGTTACGTGGCTCTGCGCTGAAGATGTATTTTCCCCTCTTGACGATAAAAGAGTTGTTCTTTTTCAATAATTCCCAAGTCAAATCTGCGGACATTCTTTTAACAGAAAACTTTTTGTGATTTCGGTTTGCTCGCGCGTCGATCATTTTCTATTCTTCGATTTTGAAAGCTTTCACGTTTTGCCTTAGATGTAACGAAGTTGAGAAGCTGAAAACACCGGGGGCCTCCAGTCCAACTTTGCTGGATCAATCGATACACGGTTCTTCTTCTTCATCTTCTTGTACTGTTCTTCATGAGTCTGTTTCAACACAACAATATACTGACCATTAACATAACGCAAAACATCGAGCCATTGTAGAGTATGAAGAATATCATCGTTCGTCATTGCAGTTATTTCACTTATTTTATCAATAGACAATCCTTCTCTGTCTTCTGGTCTCATGTGTTCATAAAACATTGTCAACAACACTTCAGCCCAGAAACTTCTGTAAGATAGCAATCCCAAATCAGATAAAGGCTTCTCAGGTGAACCAACTTTTCCTTCAATTTTTGATAATTCATAACTGAATTGAATCAACAATCTTCCGAAACCTTTTCTTTGATGATGAGGCAAAGTCAGAATACAGGCAACATTGTAACCATCCAAGCTTTCCTTCTCCTTTGAGAAATACCCAACAATGTGGCAGCCTCTGCTATCATTCTGTGTCATAACATAAAATAGAAACGGATTAACGTCATAGTAAAGAGTCTTATGATCTAGAAACAGTTTCGAAAGCAAACACAAATTCCTGCACCAAGTTCTCTGCCTGTGCCCATCAATTTCCCAGAACGATACGCCATAACTTATAACATCGCTGGGCATATCTTTGTTTGCGGTAGCTGATGCCGTATTTGCAGTAGTGTCACGGTAAATCTCCGTGCCAGGAGGATGAAACAGTGTGCATTTTTGTCGATGCCTTGCAAACCTGGTCTTACTATCAAAATACAACAAACAAAACTCACAAATATACATCGTGTCCAGAAAAGAAAATATCTCAGGATAAGGGGAGAAGTACCAAGTTTCCACCTGATACTGTCCGATCGTTATTGAATTGATATTCTTCATTCGATGAACCTCTTCAGGTCGCTGTGTCATTGAACCACCCCTTCGTAGTGCCTCAATTTCCTCTTCCTTTGATCGTGAGCTTGTAGCTAAGGGCTCAGGTGTAGCACGACCAGCGGTATCATCGGCGTTGTCAACATCATCGCCAACAGACATTGCAGCACCAGCCGTTGTAGAATTAACAGACGCTGACAAGGATTCCTTCTTGGAAATCTTCTTCTTCTTTGGGGCGGGAGGCTTCTCAGCCTTCGGATATGAAATCGTGTCCAGCTTCATGCGATCTACAGTGACCCATTCATCCAAGCGCTTATTGAAATTTGTGTAGTGCACATAAAATTCCATCGCAGCCGTAGCACCGTTGACTCTCATGGAAATAACTTCGGCCTCTCTCCAGAATTCCTCCTCCTCCATTCGCTTAAGCACTTGCAATTTACAACCGGCAACAATCTTGTCAGCCATTTGTGTTTTCGAACAGAAAACATGGAAGCTATCGACAAAGTTTCGACTGTAAAAGCGCCGAATGACGTCGGCGAAAGTGGACCACATGAAGCTGGGACTACTGCTTCGCAAGCACCTCAGAAAAATGCCCTCCTGTTGTATAAGTTGGAAAGTGTTTTGAGTAATTCCTCGCTGTATCATCAGCAGCAACAACACCTTAAGCCCTTGCAACAGAATGGACACAACGGAATGGCATCTTACGGTCTAATTGAGTCATTGGGACATTTATCAAAGTTATACAATGAACACGAAGACTACAGTGAAGATGCTGAAGATGATCGCTTTGGTTTGTACAGAAAGCTGCAACAGGAGCGCATAGGAAAATACAAGAAAATTGCGACTGCTTTTACGGGCGTTTATGAACAGTGCAAAGCTTTAAGCGATAAACTGAAGAAGGTTCAGAGTTGCTACGACGAAATGAATAGGAAAGTTTCAACTTCGAGGACTCAAGCTTCGCGCCTTTTACAGGAATCTCAGCGTTTGAAGGGTTTGCAGGAGGATTTAGAGACAAAAATAACTCTTACAAAAATCTTTCTTGAAAAGTTCACATTGTCCCAAGAAGATCGTAATGTCTTGGTTAGCGATGAGCAAGATTTGACTGTTGCGTTCTTTGATGCTTTGAAACGATTAGCGGATATTCAGCATGATACTAAATTACTAATGCTTGCTGAGAAGAACGAATTTACAACAAGTATCACTCAGTATTTGGAAGAGATACAAGAAAAAGCTTTTGATAGATTGTACAAGTACGCCCAGGAAAATGTTAAATTAAGTTTGAAATATTCCGATTCCAGTGATAATATTGTAACTCCTCTACTACGAAAGACTATGCACGCCCTGAGATCAAGACATGTTTTGTTGCAAGGTATTGTCGATGAAATAATTTCATTAAGAAGAAGTGTTGTTTCAAAAATGTTCCAGGAAGCCATGTCATTATCATCTGGCTCCTTCTCTCCATCTGCAACTTCTCCTACAAGATCTAATGATTCTTTGTTTAATGATGCAATACGATATACTGGCGATATGCTTGCTTGGGTCCATCAGTCTGCTTGCAATGAAAGGGAAATGCTTGAACAGTTACTCTATGATGAAGATCAATTACTAAAAAGAAGATCTTCTACAAGGCATCAAAACCAAGACAACGCTGATAACAGTCAAACTGGTTTGACTCTAATGTCTCCAACAAGCACTTATGAAGACACTGAAGAATTAGTGGAAAGGATTTTAGATCGCGTATTCGAAGGAATATGTAGACCGCTTCGCCTGAAGACTGATCAGATACTTTCCAATTTGCCATCATTGAGTGTCGCTTTTAGAGTTGCAAATATGATACAGTTCTATGCAAGCATGCTTGAGAGAGTTGTTTTGGGAAAACCTTTACAAGTTTCTCATTTCGATTTTAATTCATCGTCATCAGCTGCTTCAAGCAAAAAGCCTCAACAACAGCAACTATTGTCTTTTTCTTCCAAGTCTGCTGGAGCTCAAAAACCGCAGTTGCTATTATATCTTGATGATTTAACGCAAAGTGCTTTCAAATTGTTTTATGAGATTTTGAATCTCCACGCATCTGAATTGGCCAGATATCAACCTTTGCCTCCTTCAAGTGGTGGCGGATTAGTAATGAAGGAAGTTCTAATGGCTCCTCCTGACATACTCAAGCAAACTGTTTCTGATTTGAAAGAATTGATTGATAGTTATGACAGTTCGCTTATTGTCCCACTTTCGCCTTCAAATCAACCTTCTGGCTACATGGTACAGCTGAACCAAGATCGTGATCAAGGCCTTGACACAATAATTAGTACACTGTTGGATCCATTGATGAATCAAACGTTGAATCAATATTGTGAGCAACTGAAGAATCCTCTGGATAAATCTATATTCAGTGTTAACTGTCTATCTTACACTATTGATACGCTCTTTTTGAAGTCAGCCGGGCATCAGAATGCAATTTTAAACAGCAGAAGACAAGCCCTCGAATCACAAACAAGCCTTCATATCGATATTATTGTAGAGGAATTGTATCAGGTTTTACTGAAGGAGAGTGGACTATTGCCTGTTATAAGAGCGATTAATAGTGCGAAACACAAGAGCGAAGGTGTTCCATTGAGCAGAATCGAGAATATGGATGATCGCTCTTTGAAAGAAATTCTGAACAGGAAATTCGATCCTTATATTTCCGGTATTAGCTTAGAATTTTCAAGATTACTTTCATCATTATCAGCTGGCTCCGACAAGTACACACAAATATCTCAGATTTGCGTCGGTAAACTCGTAGCTGCATACAAAGAAATCAGCGATGTTATCATGGATCCAAAGAAGGGTGGCTATGAGTTTCCAAGAAGCAGTGGCTTGCTTGTACGCAGCGTTGAAGAAGTTGAAACCATCGTAGGCGTCTTCATTGGATGATTTGTTCAGCAACCTTTTTGTTTGCGCTGGAATGACTTTGTCTGAGATTCAGCAAAACTCGCGGCCCTTATCCTTCCGGAAATCTCATAAACTGAAAATAAAACCAAAGAATGTTACAGCACCTTGTACACCTTCTATTGCTGCACAAGAATCTAAAAAGCCTTTGAGCTTGGCTGAAACAATCGACGGTTTGAAGCAAATCCTTAAAGAGCCAAAGGTTTACGGACAGCAATCTGAATTGAAACAATTATATTTAAGATTCCAATTGAGGGCTGCTATTGAGTCTGCGGAAGAGTCGGTTGATCGAATTAAAGAATTCTGGGCCTCCTACGATAAGATATTGAAGCGGCAAGACGAGCTGGTTGTGGAAGACAAAGAGATCATAACGGAATTCAAAGAATCAGTTAAACGGTTAAGCTCAAAGAAAGAAGGGAACGTGGGCGCTGGGGGAGATCTGTATCATTTAAAAGCAGAGTTGTCGCAACTCCGGTCAAAGGTCGCAACTTCCAAAACAGAAGGGCCTGATCAATTAGACAACACAGAAAGTAACTCCTTAAATATCATCCATAAGGGAATCATAATTTTTATTTTGGTCAATATTATAATTGTGGTTCCGTGGATGTTACCTCGTTATCTTGCAGCAGCGTGATCCTCGAGGTTACGCCGATTTTAGGAATTTCATTTGTTGAATGATTTTCGATATAAATTTACTTCTTTTGATATGCGTGTCTTTTTCTTGTGTGCTGGGAACGAACAGGCGTGAACATGCTAAGCTCAATACTATTGAAAGATTCTGCTTACTTGGTAATGATCCAGCTACGCAATCGCAAACCAAAGCTTCTGTAGCTGCCACATTTAAACTTCACCTCTCAAATGGACAAACGTTTTCGCCTGATATGCTTCGCGAGGCTGTTCATCACGTTGTTGCCACGACGTATCGCCTTCATTGTCGCGTAAGCTCTGATGGTAAATATACGTCACCTTTTGCTGATACTCTTGGGGAATTGCCTATTGATTTCTCCTATTATGATAGACCAAAAGGATGGTCGCTGGAAGATAAAGCCAAGGCTTTGGAACAGGAAATGAATCTGTACTTGAATGGTCTTCGTTGGCGTATGGTTGCTATTGGCGAACAACGCAAGAATTATGCTGAAATCGACTTGATCATTATCGCGGACCATGTTTTGACTGATGGTTTCGGTTGCGTGCCTATTCTGCAGAACATCAAGAAGAGATTAGAGCATAATGTTAAAGTGAAGGATCCAAGGAAGTATTCAATTCCAAGAGATACGCCGTTAAGTGGCGAACCGCCTCAGGAATTTGAGACCAAGTTTAACATTCCATTCTGGGAATGGCCTATCTTTCTAAGAACTGCGTGGGATTACTGTCAAGTTGTTCGTGGCCCAGAATCTGGTAGATGGTCGGGAAATGAACCAAAAGAGCTCGATGGCAAAAGAATCGATCATTCAGTGGAGCCGTTAAACAGCCAGGCCTCCCAGAAATCATGGAAGTTCGGTGCATACTCGTTGAATAGTGGAAATATTCTCTACAACAAGGTCATGGTATTGAAAATGCAAAATGAAAGAGTAGCAGAGATAAAGGATGCAGGAAGAGAGCATAAAAGTACTTTGACCTCAACTTTAACTGCCGCTGGTTTGGTTTCACATAGATATTTGTCGTATATGAAGAAGCAAAGGACTTCAAAGTGTCAAGGCGTTAGTATCGCGATGGACATCAGATTCGCTGGAGATCCTCCTGTTACACCAAATGTCGTTGGTAATTTCTTTTTTGGATGCGATGTTATGAATTTTTGTTATGATCATCGTATGCCATTCTGGAAAGTTGCCGCTAAAGTGAAGAACGAAGTTATCAACGCAAAAGCATGGTATCGTAAACACGCATTAAAAACGCTGCAATGGATTTCACCAATTGCTGAACCAAGACAGAAGAATCGAAAAGCTACGGACTTTCGCCCCACTTCTGTTATGTTGAGTAGCATGAATTTGGATATGACATCGTACAAAGGAGTCAGTTTGGGTGTAGAACCGCTCAATACAGACATGATTTCTGTTCTTGATGTCATTGGTACATCAAGCACTCACTGGAAAGGCTCGAATGCATTGTTTCCTATTACCGCTGTTACAGTTAATGGTGTCACTAATGTTGTCTTCAGTTATCATGCAAGTTTAGTTTCTGATCAAGACGCAGAGGAGTTCAAGAACAAGTTTGATGAAATTCTTGGCAAAGTTGTCAACGGCAATCCATCTGTCAGTGAATTAATTCAATAAATTCAATTTAAGTGATTTATTCAGGGGTTACCGCTTAAAGCTTATCATAATAGTTGTCTAGACCAGGAACTTCTTCCTTCAATCCCTTTCTCTTTCTGGTTGCCTTGATGATCTCATACACCTTGTTACCAGCGGTAAGAGGGTCACCGTTCATTAATTGCCAGTGATCAAACACACACTGTGGGAACGCCTGTCCACCAGTGTTTGCGCGCAAATCTGAAGTGAAACCGAAAGATTCGTTGACAGGTAAGTATGCCTTCACGTTGTACATAGGAGTACCAGGACGTTGCTCTTCGCTGAAGACCTGGCCTCTTCTTCTGTTCAACACACCATAGATACCACCCATAGCACTTTCTGGACATTGGATTTCGACCATATAAACAGGTTCTTGAATACATGGAGCTGCAGTAAGAACGGAAGCATAAACGACACGACGGGTTGTTGGAATAATTTGACCACCACCTCTGTGGATAGCATCAGAGTGCAAGACAACATCAAGAATGTTGAAACGCACGCCACGCATGTTTTCATCAGCCAAAGGACCTTCCTTAGTAGCCCATTGGAAACCAGCAACACAAGAGTCTTTGATTTCGTTCAAGTACTGAACAGCCTTAGTGCAGTCAACCAATAAGTTAGGACCAGTGGTTTCAGGACCGAAACACCAAATCTTTCTTGCTTCAGTGACATCCCATCCGTATTCACTTGCCATGATCTTGGCACGTTCCTTGAAATCATCCTTAGGAGTAATTCTTCCGGCATCGATTTCAACAGACAACTCTTCTACAAGAGGAGCAGCCTTCATGAAAATTCTGTTGTGCTTGTTAGGAGACTTGGACAAACACTGGATAGATGATTCCTCTGTAACAGTTTCTCTGTAAGGAACGACAGGCTCGGAGATCTTCAAAGGAACACCAGCGTGATCTTCTTCCAAATCCTTCAAACAAATTTCCAAGTGTAATTCACCAGCACCAGCAACAATGTGCTCACCAGATTCAGCAGTGAAAGTTTGGACACAAGGGTCAGACTTGGACAAACGCTTCAAACCTTCAACCAACTTTGGCAAGTCAGCAGCGTTCTTGACTTCAACAGCGACTTGGACGACAGGAGAGACAGAGAACTTCATGACTTTCATGTTGTGTGCGTTTTCGTTGTTTGTGATGGTTCCGGATTTCAACAAGAACTGATCAATACCGACCAAACCAACAATGTTACCAGCAGGACAATCGTCAATCTGTTCAACATATCTTCCCATCATCAGAACGGTTCTCTGAATGTTCTTGACAAACAAATCTTCCTTCTTGCCAGGAACGTAGTTTGGACCCTGAATTCTAACCTTCATACCAGCCTTAACGGTACCAGAAAAGACACGACCAAAAGCGTAGAAACGACCCTTATCAGATGTTGGAACCATCTTGGAGACGTACAACATCAAAGGACCCTTCTCGTCACAGTTGCGGATAGATTCACAAATTTCGTCATCGAATGGACCTTCGTACAATGCTTCAGCTCTGTACTTCTGAGCAGTCTTTGGGGATGGCAAGTGAATGACAATCATCTCCAATAAAGCTTCACCAGCAGGCAAGAACTTCTTCATGACGGTCTTCAACAATTGTTTTCCTTCCAAGTCCTTCTCGTCAGACTTCAAAGTAATTTCCAATTTGGTCATCATTTCTTCAATCTTATCCTTCTTGAAGTTCATGATAGCGTCAAATAGCTTGAAAATTGGGTCCAAAACAAAGACACAGAAAGCACGTTCAATAGGCTTTCCGTTTTCATCGGTGCTCTTCTTTGACCATTTCTTGGTTGCAGTATTGAAGTAGTTTTCACCCCAAAGTCTGTTCATCAACTTGTCTTGTTCAACACCAAACTTCTTAGCATATCTCTTTGCGAATTGACGAAGAGTGAAAGCCCAACCGTGCAAACCAGAACCGAAAGCAACGGTACCCTTTTCAGGATAAACCTGCATATCACCCAATGCCTTGTCATAGTAAGTAGAAATAATGACGTTAACGCTTTCGATGGTTCTCAAGAAACTCTGGTACAAGTCCTCCTTCTGAACTTGCAATTCCAACAAAGCACGATCAACCTTGTTAATGATAACGACAGGCTTGATCTTCTCAGTCAAAGATTGACGCAAGACAGTTTCGGTTTGCACACAAACACCGTCAACACAGTCAACAACAACCAAAGCACCGTCGGTAACACGCAAAGCAGCAGTGACTTCAGAAGAGAAATCGACGTGCCCAGGAGAGTCAATCAAGTTGATCAAGAAATCACCACCGTGAGTTTCTTGCTTAATTTCTTTAATATCATCATCTTCCATCTGAAAGAACATGGAAATAGCGGTGGATTTGATTGTGATACCACGATCTTGTTCATCTTGACGAGTATCAGTGAAACGAGCCTCACCAGCCTTTGCGTTTGCAATAATACCTGCCTTGGAGACCAATGAGTCTGTCAAAGTAGATTTTCCGTGGTCGACGTGAGCAATAACCGACATGTTACGCACATTGGTCGGCTTGTCCATCATCGCCCTGATTTCATTAATAGTGAAGTTAACCTACAGCGCAGACAGTTAGGCCTCATTTTCCTTTGTATTCCAGTGACGTACCATTTCAGCGAGTGTTGCTTTTGCACAAAAGAAAATTTTTTCGATGACAGCGAACGTGGCTTCGGTTGTTGATCGTCGATCACAGCTTAGGTTAGCGATACAGTTTCAACTATAGTGTCTATTGCAGATTAAAAAACGCGCTAAATGATCATTTCTTTTTTGCGCCTCCCTTCTGCTTCTTCTGTAGCTGCTGTTTTTCTTTTAAGAAAGTCAAAATAGGCTGAGCTGGACCACTGAGTAGCGTATTAGGAATGCCCATCAAAGGATTGTTGTTTAAATCCAAAGTTTGTAATCCTTTCAATTCACAAATTTCGTAAGGAATATTCTGAATCTTGTTGCTGCTAAAGTCAGCCTTCGTCAAGGTTTTTAATTGTTTGATCTCAGGTGGAATAGTCTGGACATTGTTCTGTCTGAACTCCAGAATCTGTAGTTTAGGGAAATTGGTGAACACAAACTCTGGAATAACTTCCAATTTGTTAGAGTTCAGGTAAAGCTTCTCCAAGTTCGGTAAAGTTCCACTGAACTGATCATCAAAGAATGAGAAGATATTGTTGTTGCTCAAATCGATTTCGACCAAGTTTTGTAGCTCAATTATCTGTTCTGGGATCTGTTCAATCTGATTGTGGGACAAATAGAGTCGAGTCATTTGTTGAAATTGACCAAATGATGGTGGAAACGAGTCAGTTGTCAACTGGTTCTTTCTTAGATCCAAGTGAACCATGTTGGTGCAAGCGCATAGTTCTTCAGGAATCATTGTAATTGAACATCCATTCATGTCAAGTCGCTTCAATTGAGCCATTCTACCAATGGTCTCAGGAATATAATCAATCTGTGGATTTTCTCTAACAGAGAGATCAACCATATCTGTCCAGTTACCAAGCAAATCAGGTGGAAGAGAATCTAATTGAGTATTTCTCAAGTTAACCACTTTAAGGCACATCAAATTTCCTAATGCTGCAGGAAGAGTGCTTAGTGCTTGATTATCTTGTAAGTCCAACTCTTCTAATCTGCTCAAACGACCAAGCTGATCTGGCAATGCCCTGAGCTGATTAGAACCAACAGTCAGTCTAATGAGACGTTCCAAGTATCCAATTTCTTCTACAATTTTTGTGACCTGATTTTCTGATATATCGAATTCTCTGAGATATCTCAGTTTACCAAGATCAGGAGAGATCAATTTGATCTTGTTGTGGTTGATATTCAGAATCTCCAAGTTGCCCAATTGGAATATAACATCTGGAATAACTTTAAAATCATTGTGATGCATATCAAGTTGTCTCAATGAACCCAAAGATGCCATTTCCTTTGGGATCTCTCTTAAAAAGTTAATCATCTTGAATCTCTCAATACGAAACTTACTCCAACTGATTATGACTAATATCCAAACGAACCAAATTAGTCATTTCTCCGATTAAAGGTGTGATGGGAGAGTAGAATAGTCTGTTCTGTCCCATGAACACATGAGTCAAATTGGGCATCTTGCACAGATCTGGAGGAAAGTGATTGAAGACATTGTGGGTAAGGTTAAGTGACTTTAGGCCAATAAGCTTTCCTGTAATAAAGATATATAAGAACTTCATGATTTGCTTAAACTTACTTATCTCAGGCGGTATGTCAGATATCTCATTGTGACTGAAGTCGATCTTGACTGCGTTCTTCAAGTTCTTGATCTCTGGTGGGATCGTCTTAAGATTGCGCTTGCTGAAGTCTACTTCTGCAAGCTTCTTCTTTGAGTTGAATTCATTCGATAATTCGTTGCCCATCTGATCTTGTTACTGTATGGAGAACATGATCCAAATGTTTGCGAGCTGTAACAACCACAAACAGGCATCAAATGCTTTAAGGCTTGTACAAGCTCGCAAGGAAGGGACTAAATCTACAATGGCTGATACTATGATATTTCAACTAGAAGGAGCACATGATCGAAACGACCTTCTTTTTCAAATGGACCATGTCGATGAAATTCCAGATTTGGTAGATATTATGGAACCCTCTGTGCCCAAAGTGGCACCATCAATTGACGGAATCAAAGTGCCACTGACGATTATAACGGGATTCCTTGGGTCAGGAAAAACCACATTGCTGGAGCATTTACTTAATGATCCTTTGCAGACTAAAAACTTGGCTGTGATTCTAAATGACTTCAGTGAGACATCTTCTATTGATAAGACGCGGATAATGCGCAAATCAGATTCTACTGGCGTGAATAATGTAGAAGAATGGCTTACGATGCCGAATGGGTGTCTGTGCTGCTCATTAAAAGATATTGGACTATTGCAGATCGAAGCACTTATTAAAACTTCTATTGAGAGTGGAAGGAAGATTGATCATTTGTTGCTGGAAGCTAATGGTCTTGCTAAGCCTGATGAGTTGGTGCGCATGTTTTGGTGTGTCGAAGGCGGCTGTGTGCAGCTTGACGGAATCGTGTGCGTTGTCGACTCCACATCAAAGTGGCTGGCTGGAAGTGAAACTCATCAGGAAGAGTACGAAATATTTACCAGACAAGTTGCTATGGCTGATCGACTATTAATTAACAAGACAGATCTCCTGGAAAGCGATAAGCACTTGAGGAATGTTACAGACTCTCTGCGAGCATTTAATAAGTCTGCTGTTATTAGAGAATGTCATAGATCTCAAGTTCCTTTGGATTTCATTTTAAATATTCAAGCTTATAATCTGCACTCTAACATCAGCAAAGTGAACGCATTCCTACAGGAATCAGAATCGCATGGATCCAGCAGGCGAGAAATAGCCGCGATACGAATTCAATTTAACGAGAAAGTATCTTCAATTGATGCATTCGAAAGATGGTTAGAGTCGATACTTTGGGAGAATGTTCTGCCCTCTTCTACTATGAAGACTGAAGTTATAAGAATGAAGGGATTTTTACAAAGCAAAGATTCTAATAACGTTGATATATATCAAGGCGTGTATGAAATGTACGACAAAGAGTTGATGGCAGCGGAAGAATTTTACGACATTAACGATCTGAAAGACGTGAAAGTGAGCCTGGCATTTATTGGAAGAAGTCTTGATCAGACTGCTTTCATTGAGTCCTTCAGGAAGCATTGCTTGTGAAACGGCTCTAAATCGATTCGCCTCTGAGGAATTGGTCTTCTCTAGCTAGAAACTCCTGAAAATCCCATTCTTGGTCTGTTATGAGAGCGCTATCCGTAAATACATAAACATTAGCTTCCACAACTTGTCCATCAGCTCGCACAACGTCAGCAGTTATCCTCTGATATTGATATCCCTCAAACCTGTCTAACCGTCTAGTTATCTCAACGGAAGCGTCTTCCTTGAATTTGAATAGTATTCCTTCAACATGTTCTTCTTTATTTCCCTGAACTATTCCGGGATACAGTGCACCTTTAACTTTAAATCGCCGATATCCCTTGAGCGATGCTTTTGAAAATTTCAGCATGACTGTTTCAAGATCACATTGTAGAACTACTGATAGAGTCTTCTTCGACATCAGAGATCCATAAAAGAAGAATTCCATCTTAAAATTGATAAGCTTCAAGCTTTGTATCAGGATTGAAACAAGCGGGCGATTCTGTGTTGTATCCATCGATAAATCACCCTGATCGACGTGCAGATCGTCACGCATTTACACTTGATTTTTTTTATAACGCGATGAAATCACTAAAATTGCTTGCTCTTCTGAGCATAATTTTGTCTATTGTCTATGCTCCTGATGGATCTCGTGGTCTGGCCTCTCTGCTCAACGAAGATGATGCTGATCATGGATCAATTTACAGCAAGACATACGCGTCTTTGGCATTGGATCCTGATGGATTGTTCTTTGTAGAAGAATATTATGAACAGGAGATGTTGCTTAGGACTTACAGAATGTCGTCACCCAAGTTGAATGCTTTACGTCTTTTGGAGTCGCAGTATCAGATGGCGCTTAAAGAAGACAGCCCTATGAACGCAGCTCAATTGGGATCGGTTCTATTGTACTCCTTCGCTCTTAGACGTACTCGCTTGGAACATAAATTGGGTATACCAACTCCCGTATTTTTTGATACGGATGAGTCAAGAGCTTTAGCCTCAAAAGCTCTTGACATCGCTGTTGGTTTTGCTAAAATCTCTGAGCAATACACTCAAATGGTGGATGCTGCCAAAGAATTATGTGACAGAGGTGATGCGATGGCGTGTAGCTTTGATTTTGATTTTGAGATGCACCTTAATTCGATGATTTCTGTGTGCACTTCAGATGGTGACTGCCAAGAAGTTTTAAAACATACTTCTGGAAAGAATGCTCAAGATCGCTTGTTTTCTTTGTGGTTGAATATTATGAAATATCACCCGGAGTTAAGAACAAGTTTGTTTGACGAAGAACCATTCAACACCTTGTTCAGTCTTGCGCAAACTGAAAGAATTCTCAAAGATATCTCAGACATGCGTTATTACAGTTGCCTATTTCAAAACAGTTGGAAAGAATCTGGAAAAATGCATGAAGTCAGCGTTGAAGAGAAAAGAGCTTGTTCGTCTGTTCGATTTGAAGCAGAGAAATATTTTAAGGAAATCGCTCCAGAAGAAAGTATGTTTCACATGGCATCATTCACAAAGGTTGCGCTAATACAACTCCAGAAGAAACTCACTGGACAATCCTTTGGGGAGAACGATTTTGTCATTCTGTTCGCCCAGGTTTCTACTGGACTCGTTGAATTGTACGATGAATTGCAAAGAAATCCAATGCTGTTACTTCATTACCCAGACACAACTCTCTATGTCGATCGCTTAAGAGATTCTTTAAAGGGTTTCATAATCAATCCGAAATTACTTGAAGATTGTTTAAGTAAAGCCGACATTGATTTGTTTACTGCATCAACTCTTAGAATCTTGGCAAGTACTCTTAGAAGGGAAGTTAACAGAAATAAGTCATTCTGGCACTCATTTTGGTATTATGTTCAAGATTTCTTCTCTAGCTTGTTTTTCAAGAAGGAAGTATCATTTGTGGCTTCAGTTTACTCGCTTGCTATAGATTTCTTAAACATGGCTTACGATGGTGTCGTTATGGAGTCCTATAAAGTTTTGAATGGGGTTTCAAAGAAGAGAAACGAGCTACTTATACCGAGTCTCTCAAGGATTGTTGGTCAGGCCGTTAACTACATAATGCACCCTTCATATCTCAAACGCAACAATTTAACAAAACAACAAGTTATCGAGCGCTTGCTAAGAGTAGCTGATACATTAGATTCATACAGACAATAGATTATTAAAGAAAATAGATTCGAAATTCACTCCAAAAATGCTTTATGATCTCTAACCTTTGTGTAATCCGTTAAATCTTAACAGATTCAACTCCTTGAATAAGGACTTCTGCTTCATTGTCTTCTTGTTCTTCATGCTCCGCTGTACTTCTATCTTCGACCTCACTCGGACTCAAAACTGAGGTATCGCCAGATTCTGATACAGGAATAGGCGCAAAGAATCGTTGTTGATAATTCATGTACGGCACTGGATATTGGCCAGGACCTGGTATAACGTAAGGCTGAGGCGGAGAACCAACTAAAGCAGCGCCGGCAGGCAACACAGGAGCCTGTTGACCAGGAATATAGAGAAACACCGGATATGGAGGATACACGCCATAATTAGCACGGGAGTAGTTATTTACAGATGTTACAGACTCGCCTGTAACTGATTTTCCACCAGGACCACAAACATTGGAAGCCTGAATACCTTTTATACCCTCTACTAAATCATACTCTACTCGTTCTCCCTCTCCCAAACTATAAAGTAAATAAAGTTTCCTGACAATGTTTTACCTCTTGAAACCACCATCGTCTCGGAAGATCGCTGTGTGATGCACAAAAACTAAATCCGATTAATCGCAAATCGCGGGGGGAATCATACTTTCATTCCGTCCATTTACCCCATTATGCTCATAAGGATCATCCGGAATAATAAAACCATAACCTTTCTGAGGATTGAAAAATTTAACTGTTCCAAGTCGCTTCGTAGCAATGATCCTTTCCCCGCTTTTGGAACTGCTACCGGGTACACCTTCGATCCGATTAAAATTATTCGAATTACTATTCAGACCATCCAAATTATCCTCTCCATTAAGCTTTGAATGAGCATTCTTCGATTTCGAAGATCGTGGTTGATACTGTCTCGATTGCTTCCGCGGCGACCTTGATGCCCTTGGAACCAACTGAGCGGATCTATCACCAGAAGTATCACCATGCCCAACATTAGAACTTCCTGCCTCAGCATTTGCAGTCATATTATCGCTAGCTACTGATTTTTTAGTCTGATGTGAGCCGGCTGTCATTTTGTATTGATGTATTCTAGATGTGTGCTCCAGCGAGTGTATGTGTATGAGTAATCAGTGATGTCAGATTAGCTTTACAGTAAATTCAAGGCAAAGAGATACTTCTATACTGGGAAGCAGGTAAATCCAAAGTCAAATGGAAACCGGAACTAAAAGCCTGAGTAGAGATTATTACACCGTCTGGAAATTTTAATATGGCTTCTTTTCATGCGACCGTCACACAATTCCATCGATTCGCATGCGCGACTGTTTGGAAAGCGAATTTTCAACGTCACGGAAATTTATGAGAATTAAACTTTGGCGGTTTCTGCCTTTAAATAATTAGACTAATTATTATGTGGTGTGAGTAATCTGAGACTTCATCCGAGGCACTGGAACCTCACAACCTCATTCGGCTAGTCGTAAAACACGTTTGAAACAAATTGTCTGTGGCGATTAAAGCTGATGCCATTGTTTCTCGTAGACATAATCAATTAAGCTTGCTAACTTGTCGTTTTTACAAAATGTTAAAGAATACAGGGCCGAGCTATCGGTTGAATGGCTATAATAGTTTTGCAGTAAAATTTAAGCTATCGCGACTCATTAAACTGTTCGCATTGTAGGTGCAATACTCTCCGTATACAAATGAAAGAGTGGCGGTTGCGACCGGGACCAATTTTGGGCTAATCGGAACAGGTCGCTTATACATTCTTAATCATCGACCAGGAAGGAATGGCGACTACGTTGAGAGAGTTTATGATACCTCTGATACTCTATTCAGTTTGGCTTGGAGTGAAAGCAATCCTAGTTTAGTAGTCGCATCGAGTGGTAATGGCACAGTAATGCTGTTCGACACAAATTTGGTTTCAGGTGGAAATAGGTACGTTAAACTATGGAAGGAGCATCAGAGAGAGGTGCTTTCTGTTAATTGGAATCCTTTATCGCGGGATTGCTTTGTGACTGGAAGTATGGATGGTTGCATTAAAATTTGGGATCCTAATGGTGATGTCTCATTATGTTCTTTTGGCGTGGCTGGCCCTAATGATGCAAATGACTGTGTAAACCAGGTGAAGTTCTCGCCTAGGTTAGCGAATTGCTTTGTGTCATGCTCGAATAGCAGGTTGCAATTGTTTGATAAGAGCAGTATGAGGCCTATACTCGATCTTCATAGATCAGCTGTAGCAGATCCAAAAGAGTCATTCCTAACAGCTGACTTTCATAAGTACAATGATTTTCTTATAGTTTCAGGGTCATCTTCCGGCTTACTTCGATTACACGACACGCGGTTTCCAAGTAGAGAAATATTTACTATTCATTCTGGTCACACGCTTGGAATACGTTCAGTGCAACTCAGTCCTTTTATACCTGACCTTGTACTAAGTGGTGGATATGACATGTCTGTCAGACTGAATGACTTAACTGCAATGCTATCAAATGAGGGACCAAGTAACGTTTCAACAGAAATCTATGCGAATGAGCAACATTCTGAGTTTGTAACAGGGGTTGAGTTTAGCTTACATGACAGGAGTGAATTTTTATCATGCAGTTGGGATGAAACAGTTCTTGTCCACAGATTCTGATTTATTCATTGTTTGGTAATCTAGTCCACTTTAATTGATCCGTAAATCTTTCTGACAAACAACCAGCAGCCATAAAATCCAATAAAGCCTGTGACCAAAAAGAATATAAAGGACATTATAAATGAATATCCAAAGTATAACATGTTAGGCACAAACGACGCAGAATGCTGATGTTGGAAGTGGAACAAGATTGAATAGAGGAACATATACAATGCGGATGATCCTGATGTAAAGAAGGAACGCCACCACCAATGATAATCCTAGAAATTTAGTCAGAAAGAAATAATGAAACTAACCTCAGTACAAAGATGAAAGTAACACAATAGAATTGTAACTTCAGCGCATGTTATTACGAGAATGATTCCGACAAAGAACAAGAAACCAAACACATAGTAAAACTGCTGTGACCAGATACTGTTCATGATGAAGAACAATTCAATGAAAATGGAACCGAAAGGAAGAATACCGCCCATAAGGATAGCAGGCAAAGGTTTCAAGTAACTTGGTTGTTCAGGAATTTGTCTCGGAATCTGATTTGTTCTAACAGGATTTTCAATACGAGGAGCTTTGAAACCCAAGTAAGCTCCGACAAAACACAATGGAGCTGATAATAAGAACCACATCAAGATTAAACCCAGCAATGTTCCGAAAGGAACAGCAGCAGAGGACCCCTTACCCCAAACAATGAAATTCAATATCAAGAACAAAATGAATACAGATCCAGGAACAGTGAAAGCAGTCTGCACAACATTTGCCTTCCAATTTTCTCCACCAAACATTTTATAGAATCTTGCTGAATAGTAACCAGCAACACATCCAGTAAGAGTGTAAACAACAACCAGAGTAGTAACTAAAGATCCTCTGTTGGAAGGAGATAAAAATCCAAGTGCAGCAATCAACAAAGTCAATGCACCCATCAATGCCAGCTGGGCACCTGTACCAACAAAGACGGACAACCAATGGTAATTTGCTGGAGGACGGAAAACATCACCGTGAACCATTTTCCAACCAAAATCTTCTTGAGGATCTTCATCAGCTTCCAAGGAATTATAACGAGCAATATCCTTGTGCAAAGAGCGCAACAAAATCATAGCTACCATAGTTGTCAAGAATAATACAATGACAATAGAGTTGATCAAATTGAACCAATGAATCTGAGGCGTAGAAGTGGATAAATAAGGATCCCATCTGTGCAACCACAACTTATCAGACTTGACCCATGAGACAGAGTAGAAATATGAAACTGGGACTTCACCATCATTCAAAACCAAGTAAGGAGTAACGCTATCGACAGTGCACTTATCTTCATTCCTTTCGAACTTGACGCTTTTCCCATCGACTCGTGCGCCAACAATTCGAATTAATTCCTCCTTTTCAGACGAAGCTTCGGTAGAATACTCAATAGTGAACTTAAAATAATTATGATAATTCGTAACAGGCGCCTTGTGGATCCCAACCAACTGACCAACCATTCTCTTTTCCTCCTTCTCCTTCGTCTTGTAGATGCTAATGAAGGGCAACTCATCTACTTCCCAGTGGTACATGTACATCTCTTTAATACGATCCTTAATGAAGTTGACCTGATCCCTGGAGAGCTTGACTTCATTATTGCCACCGGATATCAACGGAATGCAAGACTCGTTCTTCAACACAGAGAGCTACACAAAAAGTTATAAAATGCTAAACAGAAAAGAGCAGCAACCTTAAATTCAGTCTTCACCAAGCGGTCGCCGGAAAGCGCTGAGCCCAAGTTCTCATTCTCTGACTCGATTTTTGCTGGTCTGGGGAATCCAAAGTTCTTGTCGTAAAAGTCATACGGTAATTCCGTAATTTGACTCTTAACTGAATTAGCAAAAACATTTAAAACATTGCCCCTCTTGTAATTCTTTGGTGCTAAGCCTGGCAAGTAAAATGCCAAAGCGTTTGTTATGAACAGCGCAGTCAAAGCCAGTCGCAACATCGAATCGTTTTCAGGGAACAAAAATTGTCCGACCTTGTTTCAGGCGCAGCGAGCCAGCAAAGTAAACTCAACAACACAAAAGAAATTCATCTATTAAAACACATCTCAGACTTCTTTGTTTAATTGAAGGGTCTCTTTCTTTCAAGGAACTCGTAGATGATCGCAGCAAATGAATAGATATCACCAAGAATGATCTCGCCAGGTGACACCATCGATGGTCTAACACCTTTACTGTAACGAAAGATAGCTTCTGGTGCCAAATAAGCGTAAGTAGGTTTGATATTCGGCCCTTTGTAGTCTGTGATCAAGTAAGGGACAGGATCAACGACTTGAATAGATGAGACTTCACTCAATACTAACTTGAGCTTCTTATCAGGTGTTTCATCAATTAAAATCATGGATGGCTAAGTCGTGAGAACCATCAATACAACTGTTTGTAAAAGATTTACCTTCAGATCAAAGAAGGCCAAAGCATTTTCGTGTAAGAACTTGACAGCATTTCCAATATCTTTCAGGAATGATAGTTTAAGCCAATTAGGAAATGGTGCTTTTGAAGCAGTGAAAAAGTTCAATGAACCTCTTGGATAAGCCTTTGTGATTATCGCAACAGGTTGTCTAGAGATACCCAGACATTTAACAAAGTTTGGATGATCCTTCAATAACCACCAAAGATTACATTCATGTTCAAAGCCAGCACTCTGTCTTGGATTCAGTTCATGTTGTGCAGCATCTAGATGTGTCAACGATTAGTATAGCAACATAAGATTACCTGCAAGCTTCTTGACTACAAGCTTTCCACCATAAGTCTTTAAAAAGTCATTAACGGCTTCTGCTGCATACACAACAAGTCCTCCAACTCTGAATATCTCTGCTTTTAACTTGTAGTCAGAGTTGAAGAAATATTCAGGAAATTCATGATGGAAATCATCACCTGGGACAACTGGACCTGGCGGAGGTTGGGTAACAACTCCCATTTTACTTGGTGAAGGATGTGTAGGCCTTGCTGGAGGCTGTTTTGGTGCGTTTGGATCATAGAATTCTTCCTCTGCAACTTGTGGAGCTGGTGCAGCCTGGGCCTTGTTGGGATCATAAAATTCTTCATCTTGAATGACAACAGGGGCCTTTTGCTTGTTAGGATCATAAAACTCTTCATCTTCAAATGGCGCAGGTGCAGCTTTAGCTTTTGATGGATCGTAGAATTCCTCATCAAATGATTGAGCTGGAGGTTGCTGCTTCACAGCTGGAGTGGATGTTGCAACAGGGTTGTAATACTCCTCGCCATCAGTCGCCGTAATCGGTTTAGTCTGAGCTACAGTTGTTCCAGGCGCTGCTTGTGTCTGATTATAGGGCTGAAACTGACTATATCTGTTGGCACTCTGTCGCACAGTGATGAAATATGCAAAGGATGCCATAAAGAACACAGCCCCAATGATCACCAAGAGTGTACCCATGGATACAACTGAGTCACTTGTTCCACCTCCTGATAAACCTCCTTCTGTAACATACACAGTTGATGAACTCATTTCCTAGTTTAAAATGGTTGGTAAGTTTCAAACAACTATGAGATCTATTCACCGTGACAAAGACTGACTCTTTAAAGCCTTATGAATGTGTGCAACCCATTCATACAGCTCAGCCTCATTTTTCGTTTCTATCAAAAGCTCCACATTCGGAGAAGGTTTCAACCTAAACACGTTTGGCTTCTTTTTGTAGTCAGCTGCGATTTCAACCGTCGTTGTGGATTTAATATCAAACGTCAGTGATTTCGAATCCTAAGATATTAAAGTTGAAGATATACTAAAAACCTTTGAAACTCGTTCTGTCGCAGTTAAGCTCAAAGGCTTCTTCGGTAAGAAAATGATGACCCCTGGAAATAAACGAACCCAATATTCGTGCCATCCATACACTTTGAAACTGCTAGCAAGTTTATCTTTCTTCATCTTCATGTGTAACACCGACTCAATCAATACATTTTTGTTACCAAATAGATCAGATGTATCTTTTGTAAGACTAGAATGTGTGCTGATACTTCTATAACGTTTACTTGACGAGGAGCTACTTCCAACTGCATCTTGCTCAAAAGGATTGTAAGTTTCAACGGAAGGACTGTGCGACATATTCACAAGCACTTCGTCTTTCAACCACGACGCGTTGTTGTCTGAATCTTCAGCAATGGCAGATGCTTGTTTAATGAACCATCCTCCTTTTTTACTACCAAGAGATGAACTTCCCTGTTTCTTTTCTTTGCCCGTTCGGCTTTGTTGATTTAAAAAGGTGGAACTAGACTGTTGCTTTTCGTTAGGATAAGAACTGGATAATGAACTTGCTCCAATGTTGTCGAATGAAAGCGATTTTGAGTATTGTTCCAAGGAAAGTGAAAGCAAATCGTTATTAACACCTTGATCATAATCAGTGGCAGCAGACTTGTTTCTTTCAAGAGTGGACGCAGGCGATGCAGAATCTCGCCCATCTTTTGATTTTCTCGGCTCAATGTCATATGATAGTTGGTACATCCTGTCTTCCAGAAAATTTTGAAGTTCTGATATGAATCGTTCTTGCATTAGTAACGCTCTAACTGGTGGTATCAAATCAATATCATAGTTGCATTTCGCTTGAAAATTCAGCAGTTGATCAATAAGTCTTCCTATCTGCGATTCTCTTTGCCTGGCTGCCTCTAGATTTTCCACTTTGGTCATCTCTTTTCTTTTAGCTTCGTTCAAATAAATCAAATCGCCAAGGTGCACACCAAGAAATGGAACCAGAGGAGACGCTGTTCGTTTCAATTTTCTCCGATATTTGGAATAATTATCATTTGGAGATAGTAACTCACACATCTTATCATACAGATTCTTTTCTGCTCGTGATATCATCTAGAGAATTATTCTCCCTTTAAGTAGAAAGTACCGCCCATGTTTTTTCTAACCTGAAAACCGGCGAAGCTTGTAAACCTGACAGAATACATTTAGTCCCATTGAAATTATTTAATTCAAGACATGCTTTCGCCGATGCAATGAAATGTGAGATCTTTTGCAGTCTCAACTTTGAATCAGCGCTTTCAAGTATTTCATGGCTAACCCACAATGTTATCTACGCGATTATACCAAAATAATGAAACAAAACCTGATTGAATTGTTGTATCATTTGGGCCACACATGGAGCTTTCTTCCATTTATCGGGTCCAGACCATGCGAGCGATTCAAGTGCACTTCTTGTCACCAGTTTGAATGTCTCCGCGTCGATAAGTGAAAGCTGCCTGGCAATAATTTTTGGCGGTATACTCGTAATATCTTGTACTAAACTAAAGTTCATGGTCCAATTTTTCTTGGTAGCTGACTGATTAAGAATATCTTTAATGTTTGAACCATCATCAACGCCAAAATCGTCGCTCTCATCATCTTCCCCTTCTTTTGATGAGGTAAAGCTTGTGAAAAACGAATATTCTAGTGCATTAATGTCGATAGGGCTCAAGCTCTACAAGAATATTATAAGGCATAAATCTTCCGAAAAAACTTACGGTGTCAACTGATGAATAACTGTTTGAAACTGTTGCTGATATCGAAGGCGACCCGCTGTGCTAGATATAAGATCATTCTTATTTAAAATGAAAGCTTTTCTTACCGACGAGTGCCTTAACACTAATGGCGGATCGGAAGACCTCTAACAGCATAATTAACTACCAGATCGTAATGATCACTTACAGGGTGTCTTCGTGATGATCTCTGAATCTCTGACGGATGCGGCGGAACGAACGGTAAGTCTTTGGCAAGTTCTGCTTGTTTCCCAGCAAGTCTATCCACTTCATCAAACGGCGTAGCTGGTCCATCGCCTGGCAATAATCTGGGAACCTTTGGACTAGAACGAGACTGAGACTGAGGCTTATCACTACAGCCACTAGGTTCACCAAAACTCTCCCATTCAGGATTTGCTCTATATCCATGTTGCGACTTTGCGTCCATCTTTAGCTTCGATCAAACAAGATATTTATAGATTGAACACCGAAGCGATCTTTACTGCCCCTAATTATCAGTACGACACCAAACGTATCAGCTTTCTCTCTAGAAGATATTCCAAACTTCTTGGAGCAGGTTAGCTCGGAGCGATTTTCAGCAGATCATGAAACCGCGATTTTTGATTCCGAATAATGCCGACGACGCAGCAATTACTTCGAGAGTTACCAATAGCGGTGGCTGAACTCAAAGGATATATGGTCGATGGTATACGTGAATACAAATTTGTTTCTTGGAACAAACGTGCCGTAGAAACCATGCATTTCACCTCCGAAGACATAATTGGTAAAAAGCTTGAAGAAACAGTTGAACGATTTGATAATGTTCCACTTTGCTATTTCACGAAAAAGGAAATGGCTGAGAGCGGCTTATTTGGAAAAGAT
>JALGPX010000025.1:94527-108727 GCA_023515795.1 Amoeboaphelidium occidentale | reverse complement strand
AAACGTTTGGTTACTGTTGTTAACTTGTCGACGTCGAAGACTGTTCGCCACCACTCGAGGGCGTTGTCGTGGAATGTACTTTGATCAGGAATGCGGATTCCAAGGTTCTGGGAACAACGAAGTTGATGGAGAGCGCGAGTATCAATATGAATAAATTGTTGTTTCATGCGACTTATTGGCGTAAGACTAAAAAGTCTCAGTCCCCTTCCACGAACACCATTCAAAAGGCGAGCTTCTGCATCAGCTCGATTATTCTTAACGAAAGTTTTCAGGATGCAAGATAAGGGTTTCACGTAACACCACCAGGAGGATTTGATCGTGTCTTCTACTTATGGAAGATCCTGAAACCAGCGTTCCAGTTTACCACGATAGTGCTCAATGCGATCAAAGATCAGATAATACTGCTCCGTTGTTACTCTGTCAATGATACTGAAGGGGATAAAGAATATCTCGTCGTCGCCAAAAACTCGGGTGATTTCATTCATTGCTACTGTAATCACCTCGTTGAAATCATCTGCACTTAAGAACGCTCTCAATTGTTTACCAAGTTTCTAAATCAACCATTTCTTGATCCATTTTAAAAGATTAGTGACCACATGGTTTTGATAGTTTGTGGAATGCATTCTCGCCATGTTCGAACTGAGCTGCGTTAGCTTAGTAGCATCATTCCACGCCAAATGATCAGGCCTGCACCTCGAGTATACCTCATCTATATACTCATTAATAGAAGGAGTTGAAACAACTTTATGCTGGTGTGGATTTCTAAGAGCATCAATGGAACATACTGCTTGATAGAACTCTCTCATAATCCCATCACTAAATCTTAAGTCTGGAATGGGTCTGTTCTCTTCAATCATCCAAATCACGTATCCATTCAATAGACGTGAAACTTCAACTTGGATGTCGGTACAGCGTGCAACAGCATCCATAATGATGTCTTTGAGAGGAGCAATGCGCAATACTGAGTTCAAACCAGTTGTAGTGGTCACGGTCTTTTCAGGCAACTCAGTATCTCGATACTGCAGTTTCAACCTAGGCTTGTACAGTGGACAGTTCTTGTTGGAGATTATCTGATGCTCCGTACTGCCACACTTGCACTTTTTGCCGCCTTCTGGTTCCTTCCGTTTTTTTCCTCCTGCACTTGGCCCAATGCCACTAGAATCGCCCACATCAACTGCTACTCCAGAATGCTCAACCAAACTCATACTCAAAAACTCGTCCGCAGTAAATGTCTTTGGCATCTCATTTTCATCAACGCTCGTTTTTAAATCCAAGTCAATATTGTCCTCAACTCGTAATAAATGGAGCTTATTCTTGTGCTCGCAAATACTCATCGAATCCGTAGTCATACAAAAAGAGCAAAAGCGAGGTAGATTACGAAAGAAGAGCGCTGTGAATTATTGTTTATGCGTGTGGCGTATGATTTCCCTGCTTGGGTCGAGTTGAAACAACGCGGTTCGTGTTGAACTCGATGTTATCTTATTTACTCTTAAACTACCAAGAGACATGGAATTCACGGATTTTCACGATGATATAGCTTGATAATGATGTGAAACACTCATATTCGCTGGTTTGGATCAACTGCTAAAGTCTAGAAGACTTTTATGGTATTTGTATGCGCTTCCTGTAACAGCTCAAGGGGCTTAAGGCGTTTTTGGGCATTGATGCTACAGACACAACGAGCTACATCAAGGAGTCTGATGACTTCCTGATGATGAAGATATGTCTTGTTAATGAAGATCTTTCATCCGTGTTGAATAATCTTCGATTTAATATTTGGATCTGAAATGTTTGATTCAAGAAATTTGCCAGATTGACCTCCACCGGCAATTGTAAAAATCTCTAGCCTCGAGAACTTTTCAATCAAACCACAATGCTATCACGCTAAAGTAAGCTTAGAGAAAGACAATGGTAGCTTCAAATCCTCGGTTACTTCAAAACTGGAGGAGTAATGCGGTCGGAGAAATCTCAGACCCGTTTGTTCTCCGACCATATAGCTCCATGTATCAGGCACCAATTGTAACAGTTGAGGTACCGATAGGAAGGGCGTATTTTTTCCTTTCTCTAGGTATAGATTTAATTGAGTTTTAGCATAGTATCATGATTCTGAGGTCCACTATGAAAATGAGCTATCGTGAAACAACACCTAAACGTGACAGACACCAATGATGTTGTTATCAATCGATACAGCAAATAAATGTTGAGAACATCCTGAGCTGTAAGATCCAAAGAGCTAGCACTGGTCAAGTTATCTACTTCAAACCGCCTATGCGGCATAAATGGCGGGCTTATGCTGTGAAGCTGAAACTTTGGCATGGACTTCAAGAGCAACCAAAGTATGATATCCTTTCCTTTCCATGTTATTATGTAACTCTTTAGGAATTTTGATTTTGGCTCGAATATTGAAAGTGCGAAAAGTAAAAGAAATGTATGACAGAAACAGTTGCAGAGTCTCAACAAGAAACTACATCGTATACATTGGCGCTCACTGTGCTGGCGAGCTATTGAAACAACCATCTGAGCGCGGGAAGACGGTATAAGAGTGTAACAAAGAACTGAGTGGAGCGTGGTTCAAGCTGACTTTCAAGCGGTTTATTCACAAAGATAGATGCATTTTATTTCCACAGCGATAAGAAGACGCATTGAGCTTCAAACGTTCGTTGATATCTTCAAATAACGCTGTACAAATTACAGTCAGGTTCTAATAGCGTGTACTCCACACAGACCACTCAGTCGCTCCAATATGAACTTGAAACAGCTCAGCCTGATACAGCGGAGTAGATCTGTGGCTACAAGTCACTAATTACGCCTCAGAGCTGTAGTATCATCAGTATCGTGACTCTGAACTGTGGTTCCTTGTGCAATTTCATAATCTTAATCGACTGTTCGTCCGATAGAAGCAATAAAAGAAGGTAAGAGGACTTTTTCGAGCGTTTTTATTACGTTTTCTTTTGTTAGGAGCTAACTCGGACTCGCTGACCAGCTAACTCGGACTTCGCGAGCTCGTTTTAGCAAAAAGTTTACNCAAGCGGTTTATTCACAAAGATAGATGCATTTTATTTCCACAGAGATAGCAAGACGCATTGAACTTCAAACGTTCGTTGAAATCTCTGTATAATTCTGTGTCAATTAGAGGCAGGCTCCAATAGCGTGTACTCCCCACAGACCACTCAATCTCTCCAATATGAACTTGAAACAGCGGAGCCTGATACAGCGGAGTATATCTGAAGTTCCAAGTCACCAGTTACGTCTCAGGGCTGTAGTATCAGCGAAATCGTGACTCTGAGCTGCGGTTCCTTTTGCAATATCATAATGATAATCGACTATTAGCCCGGTAGAAACAATAAAAGAAGGTAAGAGGACTTTACCGAACGTTTTTATTACGTTTTCTTTTGTTAGGAGCTAACTCGGACTCGCTGACCAGCTAACTCGGACTTCGCGAGCTCGTTTTAGCAAAAAGTTTACAGATGCAAATAGTTTTGCCTCTCCTTAAGACTTTTCTCAAGAACTCTACGAGCATTCCCAAGAAGCTACAACGAAAGTTTAATACAGAGTGATTTCCAAACTTACATCGATGTTGTCAATTGGTTGGGCTTTGTCTAACAAATCTTTGCATTTATCAAGTAGTCTTCCCATCCGCCGTATTTTCGCTTGAAGTTTCAGATCATCACCAGGCGGAATGGCCGACCAGAAATGTCGAAAGACTTCGTGAACGTTCATATTTAGGGTTTGAAGCTCCTGTAGTTTAGTCGCAGGAATAGACGCTACAAAAATGAGTCGCAACAGAGCCAACAAGTTACCTGCAGGGTTAAAACTTTCTGCGGTTTCATGAAGATCCTTTTCTAATTGTTGTAACACTGATAAAGATTCGGCTGTTTTTGGTTTCCTCTGAAAAGCACGACCATCATTTAATTCCTCGTAAATCTCAGCAGATAGGTCTTCCCAATTTACCGCTAGAGCGAAATCTTTTCCACCATTAGAACCGTTTCCCTGTGAGTAAAATG
This sequence comes from Amoeboaphelidium occidentale, assembly GCA_023515795.1. Classification (NCBI taxonomy): domain Eukaryota; kingdom Fungi; phylum Aphelidiomycota; class Aphelidea; genus Amoeboaphelidium; species Amoeboaphelidium occidentale. The sequence goes on along the minus strand of JALGPX010000025.1, from coordinate 104,723 downwards.
ATTTATCCCGAATTTTTAAAGGCTGAAAGCTTTCTGGTTTAGGAGTATGAAGATCATCCAAATCCATGACTTTTCTGAGTATTTGCTTATGCTTAGGCTGTTCCTCTCCCTCTTTTGAACTTTCTCCATACGATGAAACAACAATGTCTCCGTGCTTATTCAGTTTTTTAATTAAAGATAAATGGCCGCCTGCTTTCATTGTTTTATCACTATTTCCACCATTGTATTCTTTTCTGTAATCAACATCTGATAAATCCAATAGAAACTCGTCTAAAGATCCTTTCTTAGTTTTCAAATCGCCAACTGATACTCCAGAATTAACTAATTCTGCTTCCTCTTCAGCAGCGGCAGTATCAAAAATGTTGTCTCGCTTCAAAGTTTGTTTGTCCTTGTAAAAGTAAGAACTTTGAAGATACTTTGACCAGAATTCCTGTTCTTTCATTTTACCAGTTGCAACATATTGCTCATGAAGCTTCTTTACACGGGGGTGGTGCAGAAATATGCTTTCGATAATCGTAGGCGTGAGAGTAAATTTCGCATCGGTTCCGACACTTGAAGTTGGTTTCACTTCGTGTATTAATTCAGACGAAAGCCCAACCTTCTGCTGTTTCTCTTTTGTATGCAGGCGCAATAAATTCTGCCGTTGACTCCAAAACTCAGACATTGTTAAATGACCACCAAAAACTAAAGAATGACACAACGCAGCCAATTTAGGATCTGATTCCAGAATACTTATGCGCAACTTCATTTCTTCTTCAGTTAAAACTTCATCGTCTTGCATAGGCTCAGGCAGTGATACTTTCTTTGTCTCACCTGACGGACCAGACGAAGAGCTCTTTATGGAAGCCAAAGCATCTTTAAAATTATCGCGCAACTTGTAGGCATCTTCTGCAGCAGTGGAAGGAACAAACAGAAACTGAAGTTTCAATTGATCATTACCTTCATAAGAAATCATCAGAATAGGGCGTTTCTTTGACACAAATGCCTTTTGATTTTCCGGAGGGAATTCTTCCATTTCCTTCGTATCCTCAAAAGTAAATCTCAGCTTTCCATCATCCATCAGCTCCAACAGTCCAAAAGCTTCTGGTGACTTCTTCTTGTCTACGTGGCGCTCAAAGCGTACATTCGCTTTAAGAAGCGAAACATTTGACATTTTGCGTTTCAATTCCAAAAAGAAAAACTAATACGTCATTCCAGATGGAATTAAATCGACTGAAAACATCGGATGCTCAGCTTATTTGCTCACAGCAGGTCATAACAGATTTTAAAGGTTGCGTCAAAGAATTGCTTGAGAATAGTTTGGATGCCGGAGCTACGGAGATTGAGATCAAGCTACGAGACTATGGATTGAAAGGCGTAGAAGTAAAAGACAACGGCAAGGGCATCGAACAGAGGAATTTTAAACTTCTCGCTCAGGCACATTCGACTTCCAAGATTGAAGACTACGAAGATATCGAAAGTTTGCGCACTTATGGGTTTCGAGGCGAAGCACTTCATTCGATATGCCAATTATCCAGAATGGTTGTCACAACGAATGATTCCAGTACAAGTATGCTTGGCTATGAGCTGGAGTTCGATAACTCTGGTAATCTATTAAGTCAAAGACAAGTTTCACGAAGCAGAGGCACAACAGTTTCCGTTACAGGCTTGTTTCAACAAGTCCCAGTGAGATGGAAAGATTTCCAAAAGAATTACAAGAAAGAATACGTAAAAGTCACAAAAATGGTACAGGAATATTGTTATGTTGCGCTTGGTATTCGAATTAGTCTGATTGATTTTAATGATAAGCATGGTCGCCAAGTCGTGATATCTTCTAATGGTTCTGTGAATTTGCGAGATAATTTGGTGCATTTACATGGTCCTAATTTCGTTGATGATCTGTGTCTGGTTGATTTAGAATTCAAAATCAAGATGAAAGAGAATACCACCAAAAAGCTTACAAAGTTTGAAGCATTCCGTAATACATCTGATCAAATAGCAAGTTCGAAAGCAGCAGAAGCTAAAGAAGATGATGGAAACGTTACTTGTAAAGTCTATGGCTATCTCTCAAAACCCTCAAACATGAACAACAAATCCACGGATAAATCGCATCTCTTCATAAACAAGAGACCATGCGACATTCCAAAAATCATTCGAAAGATTTATGAGCTATACAGAAAAAAGTTTGTTCTGCACACTAATACTTCTTTTAATCCAGCTTCCAAGAGTATTCCTGTTGTCATTTTGCTGCTGGAACTACCAGATGGTTACTTTGATGTTAATGTTACTCCAGATAAACGCAAAATCTTTTTACAACAAGAAAGTAAACTAATTGATGAATTATTGCTGCAATTAGAGAATGAATTAGAAGACTACAAGGGAGAATTGAAACTAGATTTATCATCATCACAAAGCACGAGTTCTTACAGAGAGAGGACAATACTTGATTTCAGTTCTTTCAGAAGATTATCCAATGTATCGACATCTTCAGCAGCAGCAGCAGCAGCCCTTAAGACTTCTGATAATGGAATTACAACTGGATTTCAACAAAAATCTACTCCCACTGCATCATCATTGAAACGTCTTAGTTTTGATCCAAGTTTCTCTTTATCATCATCATCATCATCAGCTATAAAAACTGAACATAATCCTACGATTGCATCAACACCTATTAATTCTATTACTGTTGCTGCTGTTGCTACTGCTACTGAAGATATCAAGCATTCCTTAAAGAAATTCAACAACTTCTCCGGATTCGAAACTCCAACCAATGATACTACAGCAATGAAGAGAAAACAACAACAACAACAACAACAGCAAGAAGTCATTGAGATTCTAGACAATGAAAAAGATGAGGATGAAATAATATTCAAGAAGCCTAGACCAGTTTCATCACAAATTGTATCAGAATTGGATCACAATACCATTGATGATTACCTTCCATCTTCTTCTGAAAATACTGTTGATCATGAAAAAGATAACTGCTGCTCTGATGATCATCACAAAAAAGAAGATTTATGCTTGGATGAAGACTCCATCAAGAAGAGACTCTTGAACAAGAATGAATTCACAAAAATGACTATAGTAGGCCAATTCAATCTCGGTTTCATACTAGCTACATTACCATGTACTGAAGAAGAAAATGGTTTGGATCTATTCATTATCGACCAGCATGCAGCAGATGAGAAGCACTTGTATGAACGCTACAAACAAGAACTGAGTGAGAGCCTAGAAAAGCAACAACTAATCCAACCTTTGACACTTCAGAAACTATCTCCATCCCAACAATTCCTACTAAAACAAAATCTAGACTACATTAGAAAAAGATTCAGTCTCAATATCATATTCTCCGAGAATGAAGACAAATTCTTTATCCTAAGCAAACCTGTACTCTACAAGAAACAATGCAATGAATATGAATTAATTGTAGACTTGCTAACACAACTGGAACATCATCAACATGAACATGAACATGAACATTCTACAAAAAGGAAAGATGAAATATTGCCTAATCAATGGCAGTATCAATTGGCTTCAAGAGCATGCCGTAAAGCTACAATGATTGGAGATGTACTGGATAGAAGACAAATGAAGAAAATAGTTGATAATTTATCTAAATTGGAACAACCATGGAATTGTCCACACGGCAGACCAACAGTTAGATGGTTAAGTAGAATATCTTTGAGCGAGTGATTGAATTGAATTGTTTTTGAAGAGTGATTCACAGACAGACAGACAGACAGACAGACAGACAGAGATCTTTATATACATATACGAAATGTTTAAAGTGAAAAAGTCAAAGGGAAACATACGACGAAAGAACACTGGAAGAATAGAAGAAGAAGAAGCAGAAGAAGAACAGGAGGAGGAAGTAGTAGAAGTAATAAATGGATTGAATGAGAATATTCGAGATTCTACAATAACACGTCGTCCTATTATTAATCTACAACAACAACAACAACGAAATCCATTGGTTCTATCTAAACAAAAGAATAACACTGGAATAACAAGACCAATAGAAGATTATGTCCTAAAGCAAACTGCAGAAGAAGAAGAAGAAGAAGATGATGATGATGAACCTATAAATATTATTAATCCAACAACAACAGAAGAAAAAGAATCAATGGACATAGAAGAAGCAGATGAAGAAGAAGATGAAGATTTAGTAGGTGAAGATTACAATAACAAAACTAAAAACATTTCATTTGGATTGAATGCAGTAAAAGAATTGAAATTAAAACAAGAAAGAATCAAAACAGAACAACTAAAAGAAGGTCTTAGTCACATTAACAACTTTGATGAAGTAGAAGATGAGGAATTTCTGAAATTAGAACATGACGTCATCAGAAGAGCAATAGGAAATAACAACAACAACAAATATTCATTTCCTTTATTATTTGATGGAGTGAATTATGAAGAATCAAAACAAAAGACAAAACTACTTTTACAATTAAATAATAATAATATTCAAGAAAGTGTAAATCCTTTTGATGAATATATGAACAATCTACAAGAAGAATTAGATTTAATGAATAGTGAAATCAAAAGACAAGAAGAATTACTAGAAGAGATAAACTATGAATTAGAATAAATAGTTTATTCCTTCTTTCTATCCTTTGAAGTATTAGTAGATTCTTTAGAAGTATTTCCTCCCTTGTATTGATGATATTGTCGTTGCTTCTTCTTTTCACAAACATAAACATCAGCGTGTTTTCTATCTTTAGTAGAATTGAATCCACTGAATCCCAACAACTTTTTCATCATTTCATCTTCATCATCATCTGCTTCTGCTTCTACTTCTTCTTTGTTGTTGTTGTTGTTGTTGTTGTTCATTTCTCCTGAATCAATCAAAAGGATGCTGTCAAAATACAAAAAAGATTTAATTCTAAACAAATTCAATTTACAACAATTCATTAGAGATACTACTACCACTACGACTACTACTACTACTACTACTACAACTACAACTACAACTAAACAGAGGGATGCTTACTATTTACTTTTACTTAATATTCTCAAGAGTAAAAGTATTATAACTTCTTTACAAGAATTACACTCAATCCATGAAATCATTTCTACTCTTTACTCTTCTTCCATAGAATCAATCCCTTTTGAGTTATTATGGGAATTACTACTGAAATATAAACAATTTCTTGATGATAAAGAATTTATGGAATTGTATAGTGAATATTCTTCCTATTATAAACAATTAATAAGGAATCTGAATAAGTCTATAAGAGAAGAATCTATTCTGAAAAAGACAAGAGTTTATAAAGAGTATAAACAAATAGAAGGATTAGCAGTTGTATCTTGTAATAGTAATAGTAAGAAGATTAGTAGAAAGAAGAAGGAGATTAGTAGGGAGTCTGTTTATAGTACAATTCATTACTTCTTTTACAATTATTTTATAAGAGGAACTAGAAAATATTTCATTGTATTGTTTATGGTTAGTTTATTGTTGATGTTGATGATGATGATAATAAGAATAAGAATAAGAATGAAATACTCTTCTTCTTACTTTAATCTAAAAAGACTACTCAAATAGATTTCTTCTCTTTTCTTCCAATCAACTTCCTCATGATAATGGATTATAGGAAATGCTCAAATATTTTACGCGTTCACTTGAAGGAAAGGAAATCATTAAAGACTTTGATACTTTCTACATCAAATGGTAGTAAAGAGAATATAAAGGAGAAGAAACAATTGATGGGATTATTGTGTTCAGTCAGTGGGAATGAGATGTTGTTGAGAGAATTGATTTCTACTGTACTGAAAAAGGAAAAGGATGGAGTTAATTATTTTCTATTGATGATTCTTGTTCATGAATTATTGATATCCAAAGGAGGACTAAGACAGACTTCTAGTTCTAGTTCTAGTTCTAGTTCTAGTTCTAGTTCTAGTTCTAGTTCGAATAGTAATAGAAGGAATTGTAGGAAGGAATGGGAATTGGTACATAAATACAAGCAACAATTGAAGGAAGCATACAAACAGATTAAAGATACTTCTCATGTTGATGCTAAAACTAATACATCTCATCAGTTTAAATATGTTCGTGTTAATCATTGCAAAAGTTCTATGGAAAACGTTTTGGAGTATTTTGTAGAAGAGAAGGGATACACTCTCATAGATTCTTTAGAAGATACTGCTCAGACAACGATGACGACGATGACGACTATGATGAAGAGTAAGAATAAGAATAAGAAGTTATTATTGTGGATTATGAAGGATCAATTGTTTCCTGAGGATTTATTGTTGTTTCCAAAGAATACAGAATTTTATAATGATTTGTTCTATAAGGAAGGAAAGATTGTGTTGCAAGATAAAGCATCATGTATGCCAGCACATTGTGTTCCATACTCTCGGTTGTTTGAAGAAGTGGAAGATGAAGAACAAGTGGATTTTATTGATGCATGTGCCGCGCCTGGGAATAAGACATCACACTTGTGTTCTCTGATTACAAGTAGAATGAATTCGAATTCTACTAGTAAAGTGTTTGCGTTTGATAGGGATGAACAGAGGTGTAAGTTGTTGAAGGAAATGATGCAGAAACATGTTTCACCTGAGAGCATTGCGGTGGAATGTATGCAGATGGATTTTCTGCAGGTTGATTGTAATGAAGAAAAGTATAGAAATGTCAAAGTGATATTGTGTGATCCATCGTGTTCAGGTTCAGGTATTGTTTCTACAAGTAATTGTCGCAGTAAAGGAAGAGATGTGGATCCACAACGATTACAGTCTCTACATGCGTTTCAAGTCAAGATTCTGGAACATGCATTCAAGTTTCCTTCGTGTGAGTATGTTGTTTATTCAACTTGTTCAGTTTATGAGGAAGAGAATGAGAGTGTAGTTGGAGAGATATTGGAACAACACCAAAAAGAATGGGAAATTGTTAAAGTTTTGGATGGTTGGAATAGAAGAGGTATTGGTATGGAAGAGTGTGTGAGGTGTATGCCAGAAGAGGATGGAACACATGGATTCTTTGTGTGTATGTTTAAACGCAAGATATTAGAATAGATTTAAATATTTTAATACAACTTAAGAGGAGGTCTTCACGTAGTATGAATGCTGGGGTGATGATTGTTGTTGTTGTCGTTTCTTGATGTACTGCATTATTAGAGCTACTGTTGCAATGCTCACAGTGATCACGACAATGATTACAATCAATGCAACTTCTGTACTTGATAAAGTGCTATGATTAGTATACCAAGGTTCTGGTGGATCCAAACATGCCCTCATGGTACACACTATTTGACCACCTCCATCACAACCACAAGTGTTACAACCATCATCAGAAGGAAATGACTGATTACCTTTTGCAGCAACACACTCTTCAAACGATGTGTAATTGTAACATAACACAGGATTACTCAACAAAGAGATTAATGCGACCAGCATCAACAGCAGAGTAGCTGGACTATGTCTTGTCATTCAATCTGAAGACAAGAGTATAAGATTGGATCATTCATTGCGTTCAAAGCGTTCTATTCAAAGCAACTAAAATTAGACTCCTCTTAGCAGAATTTCGATGGCTTGATCACCCCAAGTTGAATAATCAACATTTGCGATATTGCTAGTACGTGATTCTGGATCTGTTCGTTGTAGTGCTACTCTAATAGAATCCTGAGGAAAACCTAATTCTCGCAACTTTGTGAATGCAGTGAGGTAAATAGAGAATTTTAAATGTCCTGCAGGTCTTGGTTTAGTTGCGTTGATACTTGGTGGATATTTCAAATTTGTCCAGTAACAGTGTTCAATATCTTCTGGACGATAAGTTCTTGTTAGTTTATCGAATTCCCGGAGAAATTCTGCTAGAGTTGTATGCAATTCTCCGGATTCATTGCTGCTATAAAAAGAAGAATAAAGTTTCAGGCCTAGAGCGACACCGTCTGGTCTGTGGCCGTTCTGTGTGAATTGAGTGTATAGTTCTCTGTAGTTCACAGGAACACTGAAATAGAATTGATCTTGATTTCCATTGATATTTGATGGAGCTCTTATAGTGCTCAGAGGTGCCATGTATTCAGGAGGTAAGGCTGAGAAATCTTTTCGTGGAGGTGTCGGTGAAGCAGTACTGAGTGGAAGATTGACAGAAAGTGACCTGTTCGGTTGTTGTAGGTATGAGGTCTTTTGGGGGGAGGTCTGTAGTGATGCAGGAGATAGAACATCATTCAGTTGCTTCAAATCATCATCAACAGTCTGTTGCAAGTCCCAAGGATTTGGTGGTGGTAAGCCTTGTTCGAACTCGAGAAAGTTGAATGCATTACTGCCAGTAGCTGATGCAGCATTAGTTCGATGTGTAGCCATTCTTGGTGTTCCCTGCTGCGAGCTTGAAGATGATGCAGTAGCAGGAGCAGAACCTGAAGTCACTCTGACAGGTTCTAGAACATCGCCCAAGCCTGGCGCAATTGAATTTATCTTTTCCTTCCTCTTCCGCTCGACTTCCAGTTTAAGTCTCTCCTCCCTCTTTTGTTGTGCCTCCTTCTCCTCTTGTTCTGTGATCAGCTGCCGTTTGTACTTTTCTATAATTGATCTTTCCAGCGAGTAATTCGGAATCGGAATAGCAAGTCTGGGTGGCTGATAAAGAGCAGAGACATTCTGTAAGGTTGTTGATTTCGCCTGATGAGGGACATTCAAGTATACAGGTATTATGGTCAGAATGTTCTTTATGTCGTCGGAAAACTGCGACATCGTAATATCAAACAGGAAAAAAAATTGAATGTGCTTCTATTCGAATCTACATGATCTTTGGCTGTGAATCCTGTCGCAAATCCTGTAGCTCAATAAACTTTGGTAACGGTCTCCATTCGATGTTGAGTGCCTCACATTGTTCGATAATCTTCGCCATGAACTTTGTCTTTCTTGCGAGGTACAAATCCCAATTTTGCTTTGTACCTCTTTGCGTAGCGTAATAGGTCACGATTAGATTTTCCATATCAAAGACTCCATTTATATTAATCCCAACTTTTCCGCTGAAATCCGAATTATTCGGATTATGTGTGTATTCAGTTAGTTTTTCTTGTAGTTTCAATAATTGTGCTGTAGTCGTAGTTTCGAAAGCAAAATTAACCTTGTAACCGTCACAACAAGGCCTTGATCTTCTGATGTTGTATATGTCCATTGTTGCTAGATGTGTGTTGGCAACATACTCGAGTTGTCCATCAAATGATTCCAATAATGTCGTCAAGAGATAAATCTTTGTTACAACATACGTTTTGTTATTAATCAATAATCGATCACCAACATCATATGGATGGATAAAGAATATGAAGATGATATTTTCAAATACAGTTTTTGCCGTGCTTCCAAACAAGAATGTAAAGGATAAAATCACGGAACTTATACTTGACAAGCTATTAAAAGCACTAGAATTGAATATAGAAACAGTGATCAATATCAGAACTATGAAGAGCATGAAATCTTGAAATGTAATGACTCTTTGGATAGCAGAATTCATTCCGTGAAGACTTTCCAAAAGCCTTTTCTTCTCATGCTCAGAGTGATAAATAAAATCTTTCAATGATTGTTCAGAAAGTTTCCCATTTTCCGAAGCTTTTTTCAACACTATCCGTATAGCATCAGAAATCTCTTTTTCTTTTTGGTCTAGCCGTTCATCTGGAATATTGGATGAATGCTTGCTCATTTTGAACTTGTGCGGTACCGGAGCAAAAACAGGCATAACATCTCTGTCAACATCAAGGGAATCCTTTCTTTCACTAGACCTCAAAAGCTTGAAAAGCTTGGAGGCCAATTTTGCGGATCTAACATCAAGATCTTTCGTATCCGTCTTTACTCTATGAGATGCACGTAGTTTTTTCAAGCGAAATATACCGTGTCGAGCGTTGGTGGAGCTATCTAGTTTGTTAATGTATATACCGTACTTTTTTCTTTTCAATGGGATAAGATGTTCAATGTAATCATCACTTTCCAAAGAATTCCTATGTGTTGCACTAGCACCGATACTTGCGGTCTTTTGTATTTCGATATCCTTTAGTTGCTGTTCTTCTTTTTGTAATAATTCCGTAAAATGCTCCGTCAGGCATTGCCACAAGTAAGAGCTGATCAAGTTTCCATCTCCTGCCATGGAATCAGGAGTCGTTTTGGGGTTTACCGTTACTGCTGCGTCCATCAGTGAAGTTGGTAGAGACAAGTATCCAAATCTTTCCTTAATTTCTCTGGATGGATCTGAAAATATACTGACAACTGGCTGAGACTCTTTAGAA
>JALGPX010000025.1:84133-94509 GCA_023515795.1 Amoeboaphelidium occidentale | reverse complement strand
GCCATGGAATCAGGAGTCGTTTTGGGGTTTACCGTTACTGCTGCGTCCATCAGTGAAGTTGGTAGAGACAAGTATCGAAATCTTTCCTTAATTTCTCTGGATAGATCTGAAAATATACTGATAACTGGCTGAGACTCTTTAGAATCTGGCCTTTTGCCTAATAGAACATTCTCGGAGAGGACATTATCATTCTCTGAGCCGCCATTAGAGGTCACTGGTGATAATGATATATCTGGTAAGCTAGCGTGCAGCTCTTCTTGTAATTTCTTTCTGTATTTTAACTTTCTCTTGAACTCTTTTAACGCTTCAATGACGAAGGACGACAATAATGATATTCTCATTCTTTCCACGTAGGTGCTACATCTGAAACGTTCAACCCAGTACTGCATAAGAACTTGTTTCAACCCCATAGCCATCGACCAAAGTAATAGAACACCAAAGACGGGTTGAACGTAGCCTAAAGGGTTGGTAATCGCAATGGGTAGATCCTTCTTAATGATTTGGCCATAAACCACAGACCAGACTATCCAAACTACGGCAATCCACATCGGAAACACCAAGTTCCTTACGGTCACCATGCTGTAGTACCACCGATCTCCGTTTTTGCCTTCGTAGAATCTATCAGGTATAAGAACATCAGCAACCAAGATTGAGACTGATCTTATCACCGGATAAAGGAAAACCAGCGATGAGCCTACTCCAAACCAAAATATGGTCTCTAGACCGTAAAAATATGTGTATTCTGTGTTGTACTGCAAAATGAATCCAGGTATCATCAATATCATACAGACGATGAACCATCCGAACAAGCTTTTAGGGATGTCTGACAAAGAAGATTTGCCATTCACCGATGATGTAAAGCACCATGTCAGTGAGTTTAAGCTGGACGAGGATATGTTCTCATCTTTCTGATGCGACATAACGATCACAGTGAGAAATGTCAAACATCAGACTTCTGATAGAATCTTAGTTTCAAGATAATCTATTGTTCAAGTTATTATGGCGTAATTTAAGGCTGCGCTTGATTAACAAATTCATCTTCAGATGCTCCAAAAATTCTTGTCAGCAAACCTTGTCTTCGAGGATACACAAACTCATCTTGATTCATTTCCTTTTCCCATTCAACAGGTTTGTAATTCTTCAACATCAAACTACTAAAAACAACGCTGACACTAGATAGAGCCATCATACCAGCAGCTACAATAGGATGAAGCATGATACCGAATGGAATGAATAAACCGCAAGCAACTGGAAGAGCAACAAAATTGTAAAGAGTTGCCCACATGAAATTCAAGATAATCCTTTTGTAAATCACACGAGAAAGATCAATAGCAGTTGGAATCAACAGGAGATTATTCTTATTGTGACCAGATGATATTGTTGAGTAAGAGTGAACGCGATTCATTAGAACCAAATCAGATGCTTCCATTGCAATATCAGTTCCAGTGCACAAAGAGATACCGACATCAGCTTGTGCCAAAGCAGGAGAATCATTTATACCATCACCAACCATCGCAACTTTATCAGCGCAGTCTTCTGATAGCTCATTCGACCTTTCAAACAACGGAAGATAAGAGGTTGATGGCAAACTGTTATCAGAGAAAAAGTATCTACCCTCGTTGTGCGAAGGGATCTCTCCTGGTGTTTGAGCGACCATTGGCGATACAATCGCTGGAGTAGGAGGTCCATTTCGGAAGGCAATCTTAAAAAGACCCTCGATGCTGCTCCAAACACTCTTCTTGTTTGCAATTGAATACTGAGCTTCGGAGTCAATGCTTAGTGAAGATACTGGTGCTCTGTTCAATGATCCATTGCGGAAAGAACTAATTCGTTGGTTTTGAAGTGCTTGAATGATTCTTTTCTTTCCTCCAGGAGAAACGCCAGCGAAAACGTTCTGTTCAGGAATTCCAACTTTTGAAGCAATATTCCTTGCAGTCTCCCATTGATCTCCAGATACCATATATACTTTCATGCCAAACTTCTCTTGTAAGATTTTTACCATAAGAGGTGCTTCTGGTTTGATAATGTCCGAAAGAGAAACCATTCCTAGTAACGGCTTAGAATTCAAAGCTGAATTAGCTTGTGTAGAAGAAATTGACGCAAACACAACAGAATGACCGCTTGAACCAGCAGAGAAATTAAACCGCTTCACTCCATCAGATAATGATGGAGAAGCCGAGAGAGATTCTTGAAATAAATTACACCATCGCTCATTACCAATTCTTATTTGGAGAGTGAAAGTAGATGCGCCGCCTGATTTGACGGCGTATGATGGCAGCTTGATCTCAATTTCTCCACTAATTCCACAACCAACTACAGCATTGAACTTTGAAATTGACATCTTGCATGTAGCCGAGCTGGAGTTTATACTTGCATCAGGGAACACTTGTGCTAGAACGGCAGATGTAATTTCTACAGAGTCCATGGAAGTATTTCCCTTAACGAATTTGGCTTTGTCAACAATGGCCTTGGCTAAGGGATGTTCTGAAAGAGATTCAGCCAGACCCAATAAAGAAAAGAAGAACGTCTCCCATGATGGGCCGTTATAATATTCAGACACCAATTGATGCTGTGCTACGTTTACTCTCCCTTCGGTAATTGTTCCAGTTTTATCCAAGACAATCCTCTTCATTTCATGAGCCAACTCAAACGTTCTGCCACTTTTGATGAAGATACCAAGTTGTGCTGCAACACCAGTTCCTACCATGACCGCTGTTGGAGTCGCCAAACCTAAAGCGCATGGACAAGCAACAACAATTACGGAAATACTGATTTTCAAAGCCAAAAATAGTGCAATTAGAGGAGGTATCCTTGTTAATTTAACTAAATCGGTAGACATCATAGATGAATGAAGAAGCATCTTTCCTACAGTAGATGTTTCCATGTCGAGATTGATAAGAATACAGTACCAAGATATAAAAGTTATCAATGAAAGGAGAAGAATCACAGGCACAAAGTAAGCAGATACTTGATCAGCAAAGCTCTGGATTGGTGGTTTACTGGTTTGAGCCTCTTCCACCATGCTTATGATCTGCGAAAGAGCGCTGTCTCCACCAAGTTTGGTAATCTTGACGAAAAGAGCGCCTACAGTCTGTTGATCATTCAGACTATCGTTCTGGTCAGGATCTGTAGCAGCACTTTCAGCAGCTGACCTTCCACCGCAATTAACAGTTCCACCAATAACCAAGCTATTAGGGTACTTTTCCATTGGAAGAGCTTCTCCGGTAACGAAAGATTCGTCAACTAAACTTTCTCCTTTAACAACTATTCCGTCCGAAGGAATCTTTTCGCCTGGCAAAACCTTTACAATATCATTCAACTGAAGAAGCTCAATAGGAATCTTCTTTTCTTCAAGTGTCAATTCTTTTGTTTCAGGATCGACTTTGACCAGTATAGCACCAGAAGGCTTAATGGAATACAATTTTGCCAAAGCATTAGATGTTCTGCCTTTAGCAAGATTTTCAAGGTATTTTCCAAGAGAAACGAATGTAATGAGCATCGTGCAAGTGTCAAAGAAAGTCATTGGAGCGTGATTACCAAATGCTTCAGGCATAATTATTCCATAAGTAATTGCGAATATACTAAACACGAAACTAAAAGTTGTAGAAACAGCAATTAAAACGTCCATAGTTGCGCTTCCATGCTTGAGTGCTTTATAGGATGCCACGTAAAACCTGCGACCAACGCCAAATTGAACCGGTAGAGTAAGAAGAAGTTCGATTAGAGAAACCAAATAAAGACCGGGAACAAACACTTGCATAGAGTATAAACCATGGAGAATATGAGCACTCATGAAAACATGACCAAGAAGGAACTCAGGGATAGCAAACCATAGACAGAAGTAAAAGGCAGACTTCCACTCGTTGATTTCTTTTGATTTGTTAAGCGCTTCAAGTTGCTGCGTAGAAGGAGAATCAAGACTCTTTGCATCGAAACCAAGCTCTTCTATGCGCTCAATTATGGAACGCACACCAGTTATGCTAGGATTGTATGCGATTCTTGCTTTTCCTGTGAGCAAAGAAACTGTAACACTATTAACACCTTCAAGCTCTCCGATTCCATGCTCAAGACTTGAAACACATGCTGAACAGGTCATTCCCTCTATGAGCAGCTCCGCATTGCCACTTTGACTTTCGTCTTGTATTCTTTCACCTTCGAACCCCAAGTCTTGAATCCATTCTTTGAGTGCCGCGTCTGTGACGCTTCCATCCTTTACTATTTCAGCACGCTCTGATAACAGAGAAACTTTGACAGAGATCACTCCAGGATGTTGACATAAGCCGCTCTCGATGGAAGAAACACACGCGGAACATGTCATGCCGCTTATTCTCATGATTATCTTGGAGGTTGTCTCATCGACCTCTGGACTATTCAAAGCTACCGCGGAATCTCTCAATAGAGGAGGAGCTGTCTCTATGGATATTCCACCTTCAGCTGACTTGGGAAAGTCGTCTGCTCCTTGTAAATCTATAACGGTGTATCCGGTCGTTGATAATGCAGTCAATTCGAAACCCGAATTCCCATCCGCAATCGTCATGCTCTTGGTCTGTAAAGTTTCAGACGACTGTTCAGACAAGTAATCATTGTCATCCATTAACCGAAGTTCGTCGTCTGCTTCTGCTAAGACTTTTCGATTCATATTGCCAATTCAAGATGGAGATTCGAATGCCTTTGATCTTGCTCGAATCTAATCAGTGCTAAATAAAGATTGGAGGATTCTGTCCAATAGGACGCTGTGACTGATATTCGCGCATGGCATGTCGACCTTGGCAAATATTCCGAAGCAGCGCGTAAAATTGGCATGAAACATGGACGATATGGTTCAAGGGTTGAATTGGGTTTCAAATGGCGACACAAGTCTGAGCAATTAAAATTTATGAGGTAAGATTCCATTAAGGAATATAGTGTGTAATATCTGAATCGGAATGGTCTGTTTCGAAAAGATCTTCGCGCGCTTCGAAGTTTCAGTTGTTTCAATTGTTTCAAGCCAAGAATGTTCTATTCAGACGAGTTGCTCATCAGGAAAAAGGACTCGCCAATGTCAATTGTATGGCTGGCTGCGACTTTGGGCTCAGGAAGCAAGAGACTCACAAAACGCGACTATTCAAATGTCAATGTTGTCAAAGCATGGTAAGTTTCAAGTTGAACGCGCATAATTTTAGCGAATTCGTTGCCTCACCGCCTGAACCCTTGGCCTTACGGTTGAGCTCTAATTTAATGGTTGGCATAACAAGAATTCACCGCCAGCAGATCATGTCGTATTATCAGGATGTCAACACAACTTTTGTAAAGTTGAAACAAGACGTCTTCGGTTCCTTGAAGGATAATACAGTTTCTAAACCCGAATTGAAGTAATTTAAACGTACTTTAAAAGCCTTAATTTTTTAGAGCTGATGCGATTAACATGTCAGAAGATACTCCAATGGAGATGTTCACTCTCACTGAGCAGCAGAACAAATCTGATCTCGCTGCTTTTGGTTGGTTGTCCCAAAACAATGGTCTATCTGATGTTGTTGCTGCTCCTTTGCCTTTCTCGAGTGTTTATGGTGCGTCTAATGTCGGTGCTACGATGGAAATTCCGCGTTTGAATCATCATTTGGGCTCTGAATTTTTTGTTTCAGCAAACCATAGCTTACTATCAGGTTCAGATCAAGACAAGATTTCCAACCATTTGAATTCTGTAATTGCCACTGAGAATCCTTTTGACGAAAATGCTGGCATGTTCGGTTGGGTTTCTAATGAAAGTGTTATGGATGCGTCGGCAAGTATAGGAAGTAACCGTCACTCTAATTCTTTCGATAACAATCCTTTTGGCGCATTTCCATCTGAAGACAAGTTTTCGGTTGAGGGTTTCCAGAATAATGATTTGTTTCAGGGATTGTTACAGATAATTCCTGAAGAAAATGCTTCACAGAATGAATTATTGGAACAATTGAAAGAGCAAGATGAACGCAGAAAGAAGAGAAAGAAGCGTAGCGGCAAACAGGAAATTATTCACAGAAAGAAGAATCGCATTGTATTGGTCCAAGATCAACTAACTCATTTCAGCCAATTAGATCAATTCACTTACAGACCAGGTGAACTTATCGAAGAAGTTTTAATGACAGACTATGTTGATAATGGCGTCAGAAAGAAGTTTATGAAGAGTGATATTTCATTTGATGCTGATGGTGAAAGTGGAAGCTTTGCGTTGTTTGATGGTGAATCTGATCGTGGAATTGATGGCTATGCGATTAACAATGGTGACGAGCATGAAAATTCGTTCATTAGCTATCAACAAATTGGCCAAGAGGCTCCTTTATCAGCTATGGGCGACGTAAGCATGGATAATTCTGTTGGCGGGAGCTTTGGTATGGGTGATAAGAATTCCTTTGTTGATGATTCTTTCGAGTTGGAAGTTGCAAGAGATGTTTCCTCGAGAGGGTCCAAACGCTACTCCTCTGCTGTTGTTCCGTGGGCGAATTTCGTTGAAAAAAGCGAACCTGAAACTTTATGTAAAACAGGAAGCGAATGGGCAGATATCGAAGTCAGGGTCTTGTCTGAAGGCGTCAACAATGTTTCAGGCAAGAAGTCATCAGTTCCAAGTGATAAGGTTTCTGAACGCAGTTACTTGGCCTTCAGTGGTCGTGACTATGAGGCAGAACAAACGTTTGAAGAAGCATTTGATAAATCGGTCATTGACAAGATCTCATCACAATCTGACTTGGAAGGAGAAGTGCTAGACTTTGTTGAATACTACAAGTGCAATATTTATCCAGAAAAGCGCGCATTGTTTAGCGATTTGGTCCCTCAAGGAAAGAACAGAAAGGAAATCGCTGCCAAAGCGTTCTACAACTTGTTAATCTTGTCTACAAAATCGTATATCACTATGGAACAATTACGCGATGAAAACCATCCTTATGAAATGAAGATGTATGACATTGAAGTTGAATTCATCAAGTGAGAATTTCGATCGTTTCGAATAACTGGCCCTTCACTACAGGATTAGTTCAAATAAAACCAAATCTTACTTAGAAGTGCGTTACACGAATCGCACGATATCTCGGCTACGCTGGTGGAGACTGTACAAGTAAATATGCAAGCATAATCACCTGTATTTAACCACCAATTAAATTTTGCAGTTAGCTGACGAAACAGCATGCACGATTTTTCCTGGAGAACGCAAGCGGTCTTTTACCACCATTTGCATTCAAATCCAAGAAAACGTGTCTGATATCTCGTGCAGCGTTGATGTCCCTGTTCCAAACAGTTAAGCAATCTAAATTACAGACTTTAACCGCCCAAAACTTTGTCTGTTTCAACTCATGTAAACTGAATGAACATAAATTGCAGGGTTCAGAGCGAGCTAGATATACCCCCTTTAAGAAAGCGCATTCGCACTCCAGCTCGCAGCATGTAGACGCTTGAGCTGGAGCTCTGCGCGATAAAAATTGTGTTGTTTGAACTGTGTGATATTTATAGCACTTTGACCATGACAAGTTCGAAGACCTGCGACAAGTGCAGCGGTAAAGGAAAGATACATACAGCAGAAACCTTAGCGCATGAGGATGAAAATTGCTTATGGTGCGACGACTGGTAAGTATAATTTGTTGATTAATAAAGTTAGTGCAATTTGTAAAGGCAAAGGAATAGTGGAGATCATTGAAACCCCGAGTCCACAAAAAGAACAGCCGGCCGAAAGTAAAAGGCGTTCAAGAATTCAGAGTGTGGTCAACGATAGACCAGCATCCGTTGTTATTAAGGATGATGTTGTAATCAGGGAGGATGGGGGAGAAGTTGAGAAGGCAGAGGACAATTTGCATAATGGGACAACCCCGGAAGCTCCAAATGATCAGTCTGAGGCAATAGCAGAGTTGCGGAAAAGATTATCTCAGGCTCAACTCGATCAGGAACAAGCGGAAACGCCGTCATCGGCAGTTACAGAGTCGGTTTCAGAAGGGTCTCCGGGCATCGCAGAACTCGCCAAGACCAAGATTAGCGACAGAGTACGGACCGGATCTTTATCTTCTCAAACTTCAAGCCCGTCTGGCGTCATCACGCCCAACAAGAGGTCACTGTTCCAGACCTTCAGGAAGAAAGCGTTTGATTCCGAGTCAAAAATTAGTTTGGCAAACTCGGAAAAGATATCTATAATAAGCGAAGATGACAATAGTCCTATTTTCTCGAGCGGAACAACAGTCGGAAAGGAAGAGTTAGAGGCCTGGTATTCGTTAGTCGTGAAAATCCAGAAGAAGAAAAGCGAAGAGAGAGATAAGAGCAAAGTTAAAAAGAGAGGAAATGAAGCTGAGGTTACCACTTTCTCTATTTTTGGGAATGACACGGAAGATGCTCTTGATTCTATGATTGCTGCAAGCAAGATGTATGCCAATTCATTACATGGTGCATCTTTTGGAACCTTATCCAGAAATCGCCTTGAAAGCGTCCAACCTCGGCAGTCTGCCATAGCTTCGATCGGAAATGTTCCAAAGTTTTATTTAATTCCACTTGCAGAAGATAGGCGCGTGCCTGCTCACTTGTTGGCTGATTACGAGGACGATGGTGTAACTATTTCACGAATGTTCTCTATAAGAGAAGCAGATCTCTTAGAACACGTGCTTAATCCGTTCCTTATTGACCCAAAGGCGGAAGATTTACTGCTAATGAGCTATCGCTACTTTATGGATCCGAAAAAATTCTTGGACTATTTAATGGCATTCTTCAAGTGCTTGCCGAAACCAAGTGGCCCAGAAGCTCTGGTACAAGCGGTTGCAAGCGGAAAGAAAACATTGTTACGAAAGCCGACAGACCATCAAGCCAGTGCAGAACAATCATCAGATGTGGCAGGCAAGGGTAACAATCAAACAACAGCTTCCATTATGCAGAGAAAGAAAAAGGAACAAGAAGAGAAAGAAAAGAATGAATATTTTAAGAAGCAGGCAGGAATAATCCGGGGAAATGCGTTCAGAGTTTTACTCAAATGGATTCAAAGTTACTGGTATGATTTTCACAATGATGCAATCCTGTTGGCAAGAGTAGAAAAAATAGCAGAAGATTTGACCAACGGAACGCCACTTGAGGGTCTTGAGGAAGAAATATTCTATAACGAAGGCATCAGATTGACTGAGGCAATAAGACATCAGAAGCTCAATTTTGCGGAAAGCTCAATACAGCACATGAAACAATTCAGCACGCTCAAGCGAAGAAATGAATCTAATGCTGCAATTCCTGTAATTTTAGAAAAGAAAGAAGTCAATGCGGATGTTCCGGAGACTCTAATAGGAGAGCTGATTACAAAAATTAAGAAAGCACATAAGGAAAATTCCTTTGTTGACTCCATGGAAGCACAGAGGCTCGCAGAAGTACTATCTTTGTTGGAGTGGGAGCAATTCCAGAGAATTTCGGTTGGAACATATGTTGATCTTCTAAGAGCAGTTGGAACTAGTCAAAAGAGTTCTGCTTTGAGACCAACATTGCATCATGTGAAAGAAATAGTTGATCAAAATCAGCATCAATTAAGGCCGATGATGGATTACATACATTACTGGACCACTGTTCATGACTTGGTGGTCACTTCTGTTCTATGCTGCGATACACCGAAAGAAAGAGGAAACGTAATCAAAAAATGGATCAAGGCAGCTCAAACTTGCCACTATTTGAATAACTTTGCTACCATGTCATCAATCGTAAAAGCATTAATGTGCCCTGGAGTGTTTCAGCTTAATTACTCTTGGTCTCAACTGAAGAAAAAGCATATGCTTATGCTGCGAGAAATGGCAAGCCTTCTGGAATTAGATGAACTCTCAATTTCTGGAAAATATGAACTTTTGCTTGCGGAGACAAAGATTGCACAGCCTCCTATTATACCTTTGTTGCGTAAGTCAATCTAATTGAAGAATTTCTAATTATCTAGCTCCTCTTTTACGCGAGTTACAACGAATATATGATTCAAGCGCAGACTTAGAACGTATTGAAACTCATGTTGGACTTCAAAAGTCAGTTGAATACGTTGTGAATATGGAAAAGTTTTCTGGTATATACAGCATCTTCAATTCTTTAAGGTTGTATAATCAAGTCTCTTATCGATCATATGCTGAACAGATTGTTCGAGAAACTGCTTTAGCCAACAAAATCGCGGAACAGCAACCGCCATCTATCGTATTTCAAGCAAAGAAGGGCCTCTTTGGAGCAACAATCACCAAAAAGAAGGAAGTTAAGAAACCATCAACGCTATCAAGACCAAATACGGCAGATTCTACAAGCTCTCCTACGCGTTCCATGTCTGGTTTATCAATTGTTTCGTCCATTACGTCTCCAGCAAAACAGCCGTTAGAAAAGACAGCTTCAGGAAAATTGTTTGCCGTTTTTAGCAAGGCATCAACTATGAGCTCTTTGGGGGC
>JALGPX010000025.1:32093-64621 GCA_023515795.1 Amoeboaphelidium occidentale | reverse complement strand
TAAAACAGTCGATTCGAATTTCTCACTTTCCTCAGAAGTAGTTTCAGCGTGCTCAACCCAAGGCTCAACTTTGATATGACCGTTGTTTATAATTATTTCTGTGCGATCACTATCAGTAGAAGTCTTGTTGACACAAGACAGTTTGAGACACAGCTTTGACGAAGGAGTAAGTGAGTAGTGAACCATTTTAAGAAATAATTCTCCGACTTTTCTCATTGCGTAAAATTTTGCCTTCAAGCCCGTTTCTTCGATTATAATATTCACGTTTGCATTTCTGCACCAACGCAAAGTGTCAATCCTCAGCACTACTTCAACAGACTCATTTCCTTCGAATGAATTACCCTGAAGCAGATCATATTCAAATCCCATATAAAATAATTTTGTTGAAGGATCGTATTTAAAGTTCTTGATAGGAACTTCA
Organism: Amoeboaphelidium occidentale; assembly: GCA_023515795.1. Taxonomy (NCBI): domain Eukaryota; kingdom Fungi; phylum Aphelidiomycota; class Aphelidea; genus Amoeboaphelidium; species Amoeboaphelidium occidentale. The sequence continues at coordinate 64,200 of JALGPX010000025.1, read as the reverse complement.
CATGGCCATGGTTCAGACCACATGAGAGACTGCACGTAGGGAGGAGAGCCAGAAGAAGTGACTTCTTTTAGAATTAAAGAGAATGCAGATGGTAACAATCTCTTAATGAGTATTTTTGCAACACCTCCCAAGTTTCCACATGGATCTGTTTGTAATAGATTTGTTATGCGTAAAACTCTTTCTCTTTGAGCGAGTATAGGCTGCCTTTCTTTATGAACTGTAGGAATATCACTTGTAGGCACAATATCAACTGCAAAACATCCTAGTTCAAGAGTTGCCTCGACAGATCGGTAATCAAACTTTGCCAGTTTTCCGGAAGAAGCCAAAGCAATAGATTTTGATAAGCTAAGCCAAATATCTTGACCATTCTTGGTAAAATCATTACAAGAGTGAAGAATACAAAGCATTTCTCTGCTAGCTATAGGAAACACGGACCGAGTCTTGACATGACCAAGTATAGTATTCTCATTCAAAGCTTCAACAAGACTACCGGAACCAAAATTAACGTCCCATTTCTTTCGCATTTCAGGCCACTCAATGACGGATTTCAAATCGTTTACTCTGATGCCTTTTTCAATGTAATCCGGAACGTAGTAAACGCACTTGACCATTAAATCACCCAAAGATGCTTCCTCAATAGTCGCAACATTCTTATTCGTGACCGTTACAGAAACATGAGAAGAAAAGTAGAATCCATACTCAGTAAATAAGTTTTCTTTATCTTCTATTAATTCCAGAGCCTGCTTCCGTAATTCATTCGTGTCGATTAGCGCCATGAAATTGCTGCAACAAAACGTAAAGCGAAATCTGTTTCGACAAGCAAGCCAGCACGCTTGATACACAACCAATACCTACTGTATAATCTGTTTATTCTTTTACTCCTCTAATTGGCTGATAGCCCTTTCCGTACTGTTGACGCAACCATGTCCTTTGTCGTCTTAGCCAAGCTCTGTAATCAGCAACAGACTTGATCTTCTCGCCGTGATAATCAGCAGCTGCATTACTTGAAGCCAAATCTTCTGCAGCCTTCTTCTTCTCTGCAGAACGCGCGAATACCGCTGATAACTTTGATCCTGTCCTAACGATCCCAGGAACATAATTCAACTGTGGCCTATTCACTCTGTAAGTTCTAATACGTGTATAAAATGAAGTATCTTTGGCATCAATTGACTTGTGCAGATTATACTTTGCTAGAGAGTATAATCGATGTCCCATAAATGTACCAACTTGATACCCAAAGAACCCAGAACCTAAAGTGCCAATGAATACCATAATAGAAGGATCCATTCCTAGAATTGGCTCAACTGGATTGAATTCATAGCCACCAATAACGCCAAACATCGTACCAAAAGCAGCTGGAATCCCAACTAATCGCGCTACTCGTTCGCGTTGAATCTTCATTTTGAAATAGTCTGTCCATGATAAAGCAGGTAAAGGTGAAGTCGAGGTTGTAGCTGTTGTAGCTCCACTGTTACCGGGTGGCTTAGTTGATAATTTAGCAGCTGCTGCATAAAACCTGCGCGCGATCATGTCACAAAGAAAGAGGAAGAAATGGGAAGAAGTTGGGCACGGATAAACATCCAGCTCTGCGTTAGAAAGAAGGCTCATTATCTAACAGAGAAATGCATCTCTGAAGATCTTTCCTGTTCGTTTCCTTTGACTGATTCTGCGGCTTTGAGACTTAATGTCGGAAGTTCTACAATTACTAAAAATCACTGGCATAACTTTACTTCTGTTAACAGTACTCTTAATAATCATTTCATTTTTATGGTTTATTGTATTCCGTCTATTTCTTGTTAAATTCAAATTCGTTCGAGAACTATTTGGCACACAAGAAGAATCAACTAAAGACAAACGCAAGTGATTATTGAATCTACTCTTTATAATAGGATGCAAACAAGAGATATGCAGTATGACCCTTTCTTGTTTGCTGCGTTGGTTTATGCAATAGAAACGACGATTCCGGCGATTTTTCGGGTTGTGAAGCTTTTCTCTTCTTTCCACCTGCTTCCGTGCTCTGATCAACTGCATTAGTTCCCATGCATGACTGCTTATAATGCTCTGTGACATAATAATTCTGCTGCAGCGATTCAACCATTCGAATATCTGTAAATTTATAGTGTAACAATTCATCTCTAGCACGCGATATCTGTTCAATACACGGCGAATACACACAAACTCTACACAGACCTCTACCAAACACTTTGACCAAATGCCCAATACACAACCAAGGCTCAGGTAAATCAAGAATGCCGTAATTAGCATTTATAGATTCTCCTTCGTCACCACCTCCGCCCAGAAGAAACCCTTCCTTGTACACATCCCTGCAATTCAACACCACCACATTCTCCAAATGATGCTTTTTAATCTCCTCCTTTGCAGCCTCATATCTCTTTTGATGATACTCAAAAGTATAAACTTTACCACCTTCACCAGATGAAACAGTTTTGGCCAGTGCATGTGTCATATTCGCACTACCAGTACCAGACTCCACCACTTTAGCGCCTCCAATATGCAATCCTAACCCTCCGATAATCATGGCAACATCTGAACTGGATATAATCTGTGTACGATGCGGCAATAATTCAGACCACAACTCCGGAGTCATTTGTACCAAAAACACAAATCCCTTTCTATTCCTTGAATATACTTTTACACCATACTCCAATCCAACTAAAGCGCGTACTACAAAAGTACCCTGTGAACAAGAAAAGTCCTGACTATTAATAGAACAATAAACAGCGTATCTCTGTGTAGGAGAAGCGTAAAAACAAACGCAATCTCCATCCTTAATTGTTGTAGACTGAGGGCTAGAGAAGAGCATTACTGTTTCGTGTTAGTGAGTGAGTGTGTGTGTGATTGGGAACAAAAAAAATCTTCTTTTCTTTACAACAACAACAACAACAACTTTACACAATGTCCATCCACTCTATCTACATCTTCAACAGAAAATGCAAATGCATCTACACAAAAGAATTTTACTCTTCTTCTTCTTCTTCCTTTACTTCTACTTCTACAACAACAACAACAACAACAATAACAATAAAAAAGAAGAAGAATATTTCTGAGGAGGAACAATCTAAATTAGTTTATGGATTATTATATTCTTTGGAGCAGACCATCATAAAGAACCTCCAAACCAAAAAGCAGTAAGAAATCTCTTTGCAGGGTTGTTAAACTTTTAGAGAATCTTTAAACAAATTATTTTATACTACAAATCACTACAGTCTATTCTCTCTAAGGACAGCCACCAACATACAATTTGTTCTAATAACTGCACCCATAACTCCTCCTCAAGAATCATATTACTATAAAATCCTGGATCAGATTTACAAGTGTTTTATCGACAGAGTTGTAAAGAATCCTCTTCATGATGTATCAAGTAAGGATTCAGCAGAAGGAGCAGGAGCAGGAGCAGGAGGATTATTAAAGGCAGAAGTATTAAAAGATTTGGAAGAAGGATTGAATTCTTTGGTTACGTCACTGCAACAACAACAACAATCTGGAGGATCTGTTAAAAAATAATAGAAACAATGCAATCAAAATTTTCCATTTCTTCTTGAAAATGACTCACACTTCCACTTTCTTAATTAGAAATCCTGCGCAGTTGAAGAAACAGTCAATTGAGTTCTTGGAGAAACTACACAATGAATTAGGCATTCCATTTACTGCTCCTCCTCTGACTTCTGTTACTTCTACAAAGGATAGAAGAAAGGATGACAGAGTTAAAAAGACAACAACAACAACAACAACTACTACTACTACTACTACTACTCTAATTGATATGGAGAATAACAGAGTAAAGAGAATGAATACTTTAAAGAAGAGAGTATATGAATCTATAAGAAGAGATTTACAGAAGGATTCCTTAAAGTTGTTTAATGGTAATGAAGGGAGTGGTTCTGGTGGCAGTGGTGGTGGTAAGATGAATTATACCAATGACGTCATAATGGATACTACTTCTACTACTACTACTACTACTACTACTACGACTAGTACTACTCACTTACAACCATCAACCTCTTTTGGTGAAGATTTAAAAAAGTTTACTCCAATCATCAAATCTATTCCATTGAATTACATTAGAATGAAGAAATTACAGGGAAATCAAAAGTATACCAAAGAATTGTCTAATGCAGCTGCTTGTAAATTATTGCCTTCTTTGAGTGCATCTTTGTGTTTCAAGAATCCTTTGGAGTATTTGGAAGAAGAATTTAGGAAAAAGTATACATTTCAGCAGTTACGTTTAGCATCAGTTCATTACATTCAACAGCAATCTTCTAATGGTAGCGGTGGTGGTGGTGGTGGTGTGGAAGTATGTGATGGATTTGCTCTGTACTTTTGTGTCTTTTATCTACTAAGATCAGGATTACTAAGGGATGCATTGCAGTTATTGTGTAAGTATGAAAAGTATTTACTAAAGACACAATCAGAAGATTTGATTACATTACTGCAGCGACCTTCTAGTGATTCACGTTACAGATTGTATTATCCAAATGGTGAATATCTTTCTGGGGATGTTTACAAGTATTTGGTATATTCTGTTTTGTCTCTAAAGGTAGGAGCAGAATTCAAGTTGTCACTGCAAGTAAAAGAGAACATGTTGTCTGGTAATATTGGATGGGAAGATGAATTATGGTTGTTGCTGAAGATTAATGGATTGAGTGTGGGTAAAGAGTATGCTGATAGATTTATCGCTTTGAAAGGAGAAAAGGATGAGAGGTTTTGGTTAGTACTATCGTTGGTTGATAGAAGGGAATTATTCAAGGAATTGTTTCAGTATTACTTTTCCATAGATGATGGAAGAATGTTTTCATATGTTGTTCACTTGTACTTGTGCTCTTGTATTGATGGTACGATTGAGAATTTAAATGATAAAGAAGGGTCATCATCATCAGCTATACCTCAGGAGTTTCAATATGTTGATAGGTTCATCAAGAGTACATTGTATTCATATGATTCATATGAGTATGTTGTATACTATTATTTAGTATTGGCTCTAACTTGTAATCCTTCTAATGACGCTGTTCGAGACTTTGCGCTTAATGGTATTATTGATTATACTGTTGCTTATCCTTCTACTATTGAATTGATTTATGGTTATTTGGCAGAATCTAAAGGGAATGCAGTGATTTACAGAGAGAAGGGTTTATTGGATTTGTATTTGTCTCCTATCCTTCTAATCCATTCTGAACAAGAGTATTTGGATAAAGTCCTACAAGTTGCTGCACAAAGAGTCAAGGATTTACGATCTTCTATTCTATTGTTTAATTTGTGTCAAAAGTACGAATTAGTATTGGATCTGTATTGTAAACGATTGAGTGAGACTTTTTCGAGTGGTGGTGGTGGTGGTGGTGGTTTGTTGAAGTATGATTTGGTATTGGAGCAGTCATTGCAAGTAGATCAGCAGCAGCAGCCGCAGCCACAGCAGTTCAATCAAAATTATGGTACAACCTCTTCTGAATCCCTACTGGCTGTTTATGAAGAAGCTACACAAGTTGAAAAGTATTACTCCGATAAATTGGTCATTTACCGTCAGATTTCTGGTACTTCTTCTTACAGGACTTTGAATACACTGTTGAGATTGTGTGAGTATTATATGGAATTGTCAAGATTTTTAGTTGATTATAATAATGCTGATGGTTACTTTTCATGTTTGAATGCGCTGAAAAAGACTCTGTTGCTACCAGATGGTGCAGATTTGGGTGCAATCAATGGAAAGTTGTTGCAATTGAGAAAGTTGAATGATTTAGTACTGATGCAATTGGAACAATTTTTGTTGAGTGTCAGTCTCTTGTGCTACAGAGGCAGAAAGTGGTAAGTTTATCTATAATTGTAGTTTTTAATTGTTCAGGTCTGTTGGGGCGGCGCAGTTGTCAAGACTGGTGTCCGTTTATGTTGGTGCTGTCAGTAGACATGTCAGAATATCACAGAATACTTTCAGATTGATTGCAGCTGTAGAAGATTCATTGATGGAGTGATTTAAATGGAAAGTGTGAGGGATAATAACTGGCCCTTCGCTACAGGATTAGTTCAAATAAAACCAAATCTTACTGAGAAGAGCGTTACACGAATCGCACGATTTCTCGGCTACGCTGGTGGAGACTGTACAAGTAAATATGCGAGAATAATCACCTGTCTGATATTTCGTGCAGCGTTAATGTCCCTGTTCCAAACAGTTAAGCAATCTAAATTACAGACTTTAACCGCCCAAAACTTTGTCTGTTTCAACTCATGTAAACTGAATGAACATAAATTGCAGGGTTCAGAGCGAGCTAGATATACCCCCTTTAAGAAAGCGCATTCGCACTCCAGCTCGCAGCATGTAGACGCTTGAGCTGGAGCTCTGCGCGATAAATGTGAATGGATGGATGGATGGATTGCGTATACGTGAAACAAGTGAGAATCGATTGATCGATGAATCAAATTGCGACTGCGTGAATTTCCCTATTTCGAGCCAAATATCTTTTTCAATGAGTCGAATGAATAATAATAATAATATCTCAAGATCTTTGCAGCCCCTGCCATTACTGGAGACTAAACCATTCTACGCTACATCTCCGGAGAAGCTGTCTGCAACGAATTTTGACACTGCGATTGATGATACTGTGTGTGGTGCTGATAAAACAACGCTTCTCCTACTACAACAGCAACAAGAACAAACTTCAAGAAAAGTACTGAAATGGTGGAATAATAATTTGCCACTGTCGTATCATAAATCTTTGGATGAACAAACCAAGCTGCAACATTTAACTGCTCTGATCTCTTTGAAGTTGATATCCAAGCAATCAAGCCATACAATGACAAGAATTGCAACTACGACAACTGCAACAAAGCCACAACAGGATAATCAGGTTGTGGATTCTTCATCTTCTAGTCAGCAGCAGCAACATCGTCATCATCAGGAGATCATAATGTTCAGTAATGATGGTTTAAAGTGTACCATTCTGAGAGATGGTAGCGCATATGTTGGATTGCTGTATGAAGTGGTGCAGACTGTAATTCTGCCGTATCTAAAGATGAAACGAATGGTTCTTAGAGAAGCTATGATTTACAGTTCTTTGCGCGGAGATTTGGTTATTGACGTGTTCGAGTTTGAATCTTTGGACCATCATCATCATCATTCATATGAACAGGGTTCCTTGAAAAGTAATCAGGAAATACGAAAGGATGTTGTAGAGTTTAAGCAAGGCGTCAGACAAATGAAACAAAAAGAGCTGATTGATATCATTTGTAACAAAAGAAATAGTAGCAGCAGTATCAGTACTGAAGACCATACGGCTGTGATATCATCATCGTCTTTGCAAGAGTATTTGGATGCTTGTGATATTGATTATGTTCTCAATACTTCTCCAAAGGATATCAAGTTACATCACGATATGCTTTATTCTTTTCAAAAGGATACAACTGTACGTGTTGTCATAATGGAACAACAGGATGGCGATTATAGCAAGAAAGATTATGGTGAATCTGATGTTGATGATATGATGTTTGAGTTTGAAGATCGATTGACTGTGAGTGCGGCAGCTAATGGAAACGGTGCTAATTCTGAGAGCGATCCTGGAGCATCGAATATTTCCTTCTACAAGGCCACAATTATGATTCCTATTGATGAATTGAACAATAATAGTAATGTTAATGAGTTTATCGCAAGAATAATTCAATACGTTTCCATGAAGCAGCGACTGAATATCGAGAAGGCTCGGATTGATAAAGTGATCTTTCCGAATATTTACTACATTATCTTCACTATTGACATTTCTTGTATGAAAGGTCATATTGATACAGTCGCTTTCTGTGATGAATTGAGTAGAATTTGTTTTGTTGATGCTGAAGTCTTGAAAGAATTCTATCACGGTCATGCTGATGGCAGTAGCAACAGTAGTTTAGTATTTTATGAAGTTTTCATGGGTATGGTGAACATGTGCTTGTATATTGCAGCAGGGAACACAAATTTAAAGGATTTAATTGTTAAAACAGTCTTGGAGAGATACCCAGAAGCAGCAAAAGAAATCGTTGCAATTACCATGTCTGGTGAGAAAAGCTATGTTTTAGATGAAGCGCTGTTAAAATTCAAAATGGGGCACTTGAGACTTGTTGAAGAAAAGGAAGTGGCGATGTTATTTGGAGAATGGTTAAGGTTGTTACAATCTCAGGCGATTCTTTCGATAAATATCAAAAATGAAAAGAGAACTATTCTAGTAATCGAATTGGATGGGATGAAGCTTGCCATGAAATCCTCTTCTTCATTGTATTACCTCTATGGTTCTGGTCTTGTTGGGTTCTATGCTTTTAAGAACAAAGATTTCCTGACTAGAATCAATGTCAAATACTTTGAAAAGTCCACTGTAATCAATTTGTTTAATGAAAGTTCGGGTTATTGTTTGTTTGATCATCTTTTGAACAGAGACATTCCGGAGAATGGTTCTTGTGGAGCTGTCGTATTAGATGACGACTTGAAGTCAATCGAAAAGGCAAGTTGTATAGATCAGCTGATAATTAATGAAATCAACAATAAGAATCTGGCTCTAGACTCTCTCTTGACGGAGGAAGAAAAAACTTTGGTGGTTTCACAGACTATTTACACTTGCTTGTTCATGCTTGTTAACAAGATGCATATGATTGCTCCTTCTTCAAGTCAATCTAAATTAAGCGTTGATATTTTCTATGCTGGTTCAGATTTGAATAAGTGTTTGAACGCAATCTTGCTTAGAGTCGCTCAGCTTGAGAAGCATGTGGCAATTAAAACGCTTTATGTCTTTTCAAATGGAAAACATTTTAAGTACTCATTCAAAGGAGCTAGTATAGCCGCAATGGCAAAAGAAATAACTCAAAATAGCAAGAAGGGAGTACCTTTTGATGTCGACGAACTGAGAGATTCTGCTACAGATATTTGTGTCTCGATTAACAACTCGACCACAAGGATCGAACCATTATACGGAAAAGCTGGGATTATTGTTTTAATGGATGTTTACCATCCAACGTCACATCTTGAAGCAGACTTTCCAGCGAACATTTTACTCATTAATTCGTTGACTACTATGAAACCGTTTGAATCATTTAAATCATACAAGATGTTTCATAAATTTGTTTTGAAAGAGAGCTCTGAAAGAACACCGAATTTCATTGAAGAAACTCTTGGAAGGCTAGAGTTTTTCTTGAAAATTGAAGTGGATTTGATTTTGAAAGATTTCGTAATTGTAAATGGATTGTCTAAATTCTCATATGACTTTTCATTGTGTATGCAAAACATGAAAGACTTCATGTCGTTGGATAAATTCTGTAATTTGTTCTTGGATAATATGCATCAGAAGCTGATGATAGATTTGTCTCGCAAGGATCAAGACCGTCCAACTAATTTCTTTATTGACTCTAACTTTACTTACAATGATCCTTCGTCCTCTTATGTTCAACTTTACAAGACTTTGCTCTTGGAGTTTGTACTTCCTTGTATCAAAGACCAAATTGATCAGGCCGAAAATGGTGTGTTGCGTTGTGTACTAGAGAAGATTCCACCTGAATATTTGAAGAAAATCATCCTAACTGCGATCAGCAAGAGAATTATTTACAAAGAAGGACAACGATATGTCCAGAATAAGATTAGAAAATTTATGGCATTTTCATCAGAAGAACAATGCATGATCAAATGGGCTTTTGATTACTTGATCCGTTTCCAAAATATAAGGCAACTAATTGTTGAGTTAAATGACAGCAGAGCTCTGAAGGACCAAACAAAAGCAAAAATCATCAAGGAATTGGAAAAGAGTCTGGATGTCAGTGCAGACGAAGAATAGATAACTGGCCCTTCGCTACAGGATTAGTTCAAACAATATATATTACTTTGAGGGCGTTACACGAACTGCTCAATTTCTGGGTTACGCTGGCGAACACTGTGCAAGTAAAATGCAAGAATAATCACCTGCCTGATATTCCGTGCAGCGTTTATGTCCCTGTTCCAAACTAATAAGCAATCTAAATTACAGACTTTAACCGCCTAAAACTTTGTTTCAACTCATGTCAACGGAGTGAGCATAACATTGCGGGATTCAAAGCGAGCTACACATACTCCTTTTAAGAAAGCGCATTCGTGCTCCAGCTCGCAAAGCAAATAGACGCTTGAGCTGGAGCTCTGCATTTATAAAATACCACCACTACCTCCCGTTTATTCAATTAAAGTTCCAATTTCTTTGGCTGTTCCCATGGGAATTCAGAGCGTCCAAAGTGACCGTAAGAAGCAGTCTTTTGGTAAATTGCCTGCTGCATGTTCAAATCTCTGACAATAATACCAGGTCTCAAGTCAAAGTTCTTCTTGATGATAGCCAATAATTCAGCATTGGATTTGGTTCCAGTACCGTAGGTATCAACATAGATGGACAATGGCTCAGCAACACCGATAGCATAAGACAACTGAACCAAACAACGCTTAGCAAGCTTAGCCGCAACCAAAGATTTTGCGACCCAACGAGCAGCATAAGCAGCAGATCTGTCGACCTTGGACCAATCTTTTCCAGAGAAAGCACCACCACCGTGAGCACCCCAACCTCCATAAGTATCAACAATGATCTTACGACCGGTGACACCAGCATCACCTTGAGGACCACCAATGATGAAACGACCAGAAGGCTGCAAATGGTAGACAGTCTTGTCATCAAGTAAGTTTGCTGGGATAACTGCCTTAATGACTTGTTCTCTCAATGCCTTACGGATAGCATCATTGTCAATTTCCTCGGAGTGCTGAGTTGAAATAACAATAGTGTGAACACGGACAGGAATCATGGCACCCTTTTCGTTCTTGTACTCAACAGTGACTTGAGTCTTGCTATCAGGACGCAACCAACCCAAAACACCAGACTTACGCAATTCAGTCATCTTTTGGTTCAACTTGTGTGCCAACATGATTGTCAAAGGCATAAGTTCAGGGGTCTCATCGGTAGCATAACCAAACATGATACCTTGGTCACCAGCACCAGTGTCTTCAACCTTGTCAGAAACCTGAACCAAACCCTGTGCAATATCAGGTGATTGCTGTTCGATGGCAACCAAAACGTTGCAAGTCTTGTAATCGAAACCTAAAACACGAAATTAGCATTTAAATACAAAGGCTGAAGCGTACCCTTGTTGGAGTCATCGTAACCAATGTCCTTGATAACGCCACGGATGATCTTTTGATAGTCAAGTTGAGCTTGAGTGGTGATTTCGCCCAAAACCATAACCATACCAGTCTTGGTAGCGGTCTCACAAGCGACCTTTGAGAACTTGTCTTGCTTTAAGCAAGCATCCAAAATTGCATCGGAAACTTGGTCGCAGATTTTGTCTATTGCATAGGTTAATTTAAAAGGAACTTAACATGAAAAGTAGACGTACCTGGGTGGCCTTCACCGACAGACTCGGAAGTGAAAAGAAAAGTGTTTTCAGACATTTGCTGAGGTTGTACAGGCATTTAAAATTAACAAGTTAGACAGCAGAAAAGAATTGGTTGCGCAATTTGGACTGATCAGCACGAATTGATGTGGCGCCCGTTTCAACCGAAAACGGCGCAGTCTTGCTTGTTGTGAACAACCGAAAGTAAATGAAACACGTCTATTAACATTTGTTATTACTACAGAGGTTTACGCTTCATCTGATCGCGTACTGGAGACCGCTGGCAATGACGACGTGTCGATGTTGCCATTATTTATACACCGATTTCTGCTCGTGCGCACTGCAACGTCTTCATTATCAATTGTGGGTTTCATTTGTGATAATTCCTTAATATAATGGAAATATAGTCTTGAAAAGAATAGAAGTGTGACTCCAACAACTGTTGTAACAGCGAAACCTGTAGGATAACTGAAGATGATGATACTTATGAAGCCAGATGTAAAACACGCAATTTCGCCAGCAATCGCGAAAAGTATTTTCCTAATTGCCTCCATAATTTTTGGGTTCTTCTGCTCTAGAACACTCTCTCGAGCAAATGCAGTCTTGATCTTGTATACGACATACAGCGATAATTGTGCAACAATTAATTCCATCATTCCAGCGAAACCATAGAAACAGAAATGAGCTATCCACCAAGGACCTTTTGTTCCTGCTTGATCAGGCGGATATACAAATATCACAATACTCATCGCGATACTTCCGAGAGTTAGTAACGCGATAGCGATTTGCCCATATATCACCTTGTAGTTCTTTAAGAAAGTTCCAAATAATTGAAATCTGTACAATGTCAGACCACTATGTATGACCGTGTAGATGGTTGCCAAGATGATCGATATTTGTATCCCGTATTTCAGTAATGGATGGTCCACTGTGATGGTAACCAAGTGGAGCGTCACAATAATCTCAAGGAATGCCGTAAGAGCCACTAACATCCTGTTGAATACCAGCGAGCTATTGAATGCTTCAACACAAAAAGTTACGAGCAGTACCAGACCAAATACAAGCGCTATGATATCAAGCACAACCACAGTATCATGGATGGAATCTTGACCCCACATGAATGGTAAATGTTCAGCCAGAATATTTACAAATTCTCAGCGAATATTTATGACATAAGAGGGGGACACGTCTTTACCGAGTCGAGACTTCAATGATGCTCGTAATCGTCACAGGATTGGTTGAAACGATCAACAAGAGAAGATCAGACTGCGGTTCTAGGCCCCAGAATTCTCAAGCAGAGTTGTTAAATCCACGTACAGTGCATCAGGCTTGCTGCTAGCTTTGAACAGATTACGAGTATGTTGTCATTTCTCGGTCAGCCGAATTATACGTCAGACAGATCAGTGATCTATAAATAATGTGACTAACTTTTGAAATAGAAAAGACGCTGATGTATAGCTACGAGGAAAGACTTATTCCTACTGTTGTATACCTGACAATAGCAGGCGTGTTCTTGATCTATTCATTGATCTCAGTTCCTTACCACTTCTACTACTTTGCAAAGAAACAAGGTAATTCAGAATCGTATTATCGTTCTAATCTCGTAGTTGGAACAGAAGGAAAGGTTACACTTGGGTTGATCTACAGGCTCTGCTTTGATAAGCACACTGAACTTAGCAAGAGATCGTCTATCCTGAACTTCATTTCGGCAGTTGGTTTCACCATCATCATAGTCGATGGTTACTTGGTTCTTTACTCTCATCACTTCGGTCTTTACAACTACCCGTGCACTGTCTCTTTGGTCTTGAAATACGTTGCTTGGGTTCTTGGTCTTGGTGGTTTCATGGCTCGTGGTCTTCGATTGTACTTACAGATCTTGATTAACAAAGGTAGACAGAAAGGTGTATTCAAAGCACTTCAAAAGAAAGATACAGAGTCAGAAGAAAGTCGCGGTAATGCAAGCAACTTACTATTGGATGATCAGTTGCATCAAATTGAAGATAGACTGACCCGTTTTGAAGAATGGGAAAGAAACGAAATGCTTTTTGTAAGAGCCGTACTTATTATTGCGGTTGTCCTCGTTCTTCTTAACGTAGGGATCGGTTCAGTATTTGGCTGGTACGCTAGCGATTCAAGTTTTGGTTGTGGAAGAAATGAAGCATTCAGTATAATGTGGGCATTTATTGGGTTCTATGCGATCGCTGTGTGTCCGCTGCTGTTGTATGTCTTGAACAGACAAAATGATGCATATTATCTGAAAGATGCTACTGTTCTTGTGATTCTTGCTGGTAAGTTTATATGAAAAAGCGCTCATTGTTTAGGTATCCCTGCATACATACTTTACTTTATCATCTGGTTTGCAGTACCAGAAGGTTACTGGAAAAATGTATTTGACGCTGATAACATGCCTTTTATTATTGTTGCATTCATGCATTTCTACTGCATAACTATGCCTGTGTTGAAAGATAACGCTGAAAAAAGAGACGTTACAAAAGGTTATTCGAGTTTTGTTGAAGTCTTGGCCAGACCAGACAAGTATGACAGACTGAAAGAATGCGCTGAAGAAGAATTTTCTTCAGAGAACACCACCTTTTGGGACTCCTATGTCACATTCATGAGAAAGTTGTACTTTGAGTTTGCAAGATACGCTGAAGCAAACAGAATTGAATTGAAACACGTACCTGGTCTCCACAAGCCTCAATGTTCACCCGTCAAAGACTTGGCAGCTCTAAGAGCAGAGCTCATTAAGCATGACTCCAAAATTTTACTAGTTCAATTCGCTTCCAAGCTGGGTCTTCCTGAGAATCAACCTGATGTCAAAATACCGATGAAAGTATCTCTCGCTTTAGGATTTGTAAAGATATATCAAGCTTTTGTCTCTATTGGCGCCGTTTACGAGTTGAACATTCTTAACCAAGATAGAAAGGAAATTGAACCGTTTATCCTTGCTTTGGCAAAAAAGTTGGATGATTACAGTGATTCTGAGGTAAGAGCAACTAAAAGCTCAATGGTCACTGTAAACAAGTCTTTGAAGAAAGATATTGATATGGAGAATGTTTACATTGTCTTCCATGATAGTCTTATGACAAACTATAACGCGAAAACTGGAGAGCTAGATATTTCTGTTCATATTTTTGATAAAATTAAGGATGCTGTTTTAGCTAACTTGTATGATAACACTTATGTGAGATACTTGAACAAGAGGGCAAAAGCTTTGAAAGGGGAGACAGAGTTCACCGACATTGACGCTTCCATGGCTGTCTAATAAAAGTTCCATTCAAACTTAGTACTAAATGCCTTTTGACTAAATTCAAAACGTGTTCAGAGCTAGGGAAAATTCTAGTCTAGGCTAAAAATAGCTCGATTTCTACCAAACGATATGGCCGTGTTCACCGCCATCTACACAACGCTCGCAGCTGTATTCACAGTGTATGCCATCATCTCAATGGTCTACTATTTCTACTACTTCGGAAAGAAGGGTTTGAAACCAGAAGAGTCATTGTCGTTCATGGGAATCTTGAAACAGTGCTTCGACAAGCACAGTGAACTGAACAAGAGATCGAGCATATTAAACTTGATCTCAGGTATAGGACTTGCTACGGTGGCTATTGATGGTTGGCTATTCCTCTCTAGTGGCTTAGATTCTCCTTGGCATTATGATTGCGTGACAAACTTACTAGTCAAGTACACTGCATGGATCTGGGCTCTCTATGGTTTCTCAGCACGAGCATTTAGGCTTTATCTTCAAATCTATGTAAATAATGAGAGGAAGCAGGGCGTTTTTGGCGTTCAAAGAAGATCCGAGAAAGACTCAGACAAGGAGTCCTCACACTTTGGTTCAATTGCAGCTCCATCCACGGACCAAATGTTCCTGCTATCTCAGTCTGATAAAGATGATCGTCTCTCGCGCATAGAATATTATGCACAGAATGAGCGCTACTTTGTTTTTGCTGTTATGGCTATCACTGTGTTGGCAACAGTATTAAACGTTTTAGTTGGTTTACCGAAAGGTTATTATGACCCGTATAATCCTAGTCGAATCGTAAGCAGTGCTGTGCTTCATGCTGACATTTAGGGTTGCAATACTGGTGAGTCTTATTACGTTGTTTGGGGTTTCATTGGGATTTACATCTTTTTCTTATCACCCTACTTATTGTATTGTTTACGAAAGGGACACGATGCTTACTATTTACAAGATGGAATAATGATTTCGATAAAGGCTGGTAAGTTATCATTCCTCGTGTCTAATGATTCCAGGCGCTCCTGCGTATATTCTGTATTTTGGGCTGCAATTTGGAACAGGTGATTCTGATCTAAAAAAGAATGTAAATCCGGTTAATATCCCGTATATGGTTGTATGCGCTATCCATTTCTTTGTTTTTGTTATGCCAATTATCAAGGATGCTCCAAAAAGCACCAATTTAACACGAACTTATGCCAGCTTTGTAGAAACTTTGGCAGAACACTCAAAATATGAGAAATTAAGGGAATGCGCAGCAGAAGAGTTTTCTACAGAGAACACAATGTTTTGGGAAAGTTTCATGACTCTAATGAGACGAAGTTTTCATGAGTTGGCTAGGCACGTTGAGAATTCCAAGCAAGATCTCAAATCTATTCCTGGACTCACAAAGCAGGGCTATCCGATGTTAAGGGATATTCAACATTTGAAATCTGAACTTGTAAAATATGATTCTGTTGTCTTGCCTTCTCTTTATGCTGCAAAATCAGGCAATACAGAGAACACGACTGAAATTCGTGTCCCTATGAAATATTCCGTTGCCTCTGCATACGTCAAGCTGTTTGAATATTTCATTTCTATTGGATCTCAGTACGAATTGAATATTCTGAATACAGAACGTAAATCTATTGAACCGTTGATTTTGGCCCTTGCCAAGAGGTTGGATGATATGGACGCAACAACAACCAATGAGCCAGCAACTACTGGAATTGTCGCAGCAGCTAGGAAGAAGAATGATCCTGAATTGAAGAATGTTTACTTGGTATTTCATGATGGAACACCGTCAGACTATGATAGCAGTAAAGAAGACCTTGAAGTATCAGTTCACGTATTTGATAATATCAAAGATGGAGTTTTAAGCAATATTTATGAGAATACTTTTGTAAGATTACTGAACAGGAAACAGAAGGATAAGATTGAAAATGCTGATAACAATGTCTAACGTGTAAAAATAGATCTTGACGTGATGTTGAGTGCGCCATCGATAACTTACCTCTGCTTAGCAGGCCTTTTCCTGACCTATTCTATTACAGCTATAGTATTCCATCTTTGCTATTTTATTAGAAAAGGTTTACAAAATGGAAAGTCTCAGGGAGTAACAATAAGAAGCTTGTTGTTTGATCGCCACTCCGAATTGAATAAGCGATCAACTTTGCTCAATGTTTTGACTCTTCTAGGTTTCACAGGCATAGTTGTTGATGGATGGGTTGGTATATCATCGACAATGTTCAATGAATGGGACTACAATTGTAGGATTGCTATTGTAACAAAGTATATTGTCTGGATCTGGGGATTGTATGGCTTTACTGCAAGAAGTTTAAGGCTGTACCTAAAATTTGTTCTTAACACAGCAAATAAGTCTGCACCTGCTGCTGATATTTCTAAATTGGACGACTCTTCCATCTACAGTAGCAATTCCGTGACTGCTGCGACTGGGTTGATGTTGCCGCATGCAACTTTACCGAACAACGGCAACAATTCCTCTGGAGTAGGAAAATACGAAAAGAATGAAATTGTCTATGTACTCGCGGTTGTTGGGTTGTCGTTAGTACTGCTGGCAATCAATTTCTTGGCAGGCATGAATACAACTTGGTTTGCACCAGGATCCAGGGATGGCTGCATGAGAAGTAATGCATTCATTTTAGTGTGGAGCTTTGTTGGAATGTACGTCGTAATTGTTTCACCGTTGCTTTTGTATATTCTCAACAGAAAGAAAGACGCTTATTACTTGAGAGATGCGACAACTTTTGGAATTCAAATTGGTTTGCCAGGATACATTTTATTCTTTATTCTATCATTCGTAACAAGGGCTGGGCCAATTAAATCTATTTTGGACCCCACAAATATTCCGTACATTATCATCTGTGTAATGCACTTTTACTGCTCTGTCATGCCAGTTCTAAAAGACATGCAGGAGAAATCCATCAAACTGGCCAGGAATTATCAGAGCTTTATTGAAACAATCTCTAATACTGAGACCTATGATCAGCTTCAAGAGTGTGCTGCTGAAGAATTTTCCACCGAGAACGTCGCGTTCTGGAATTCCTACGTATTTGTTATGCGTAAAGTATACAAGGAACTCGTTTTAGCAATTGAGAATAACGGCTTGAAAGTTACTGGAATTCCCGGCTTGACTAAGGGATCTGGTTCTGGATTTAAGGATATTAGCCATTTGAAAAGCGAGTTATTGAAGGTCGACAGCCAGGAATTACCTTCTGTCCTAGCAGCAAAAAATGCGGTAACAGAAGGCAATAGGGCTTTAGCAAAGATTCCAATGAAACTGTCTGTTGCATCCATGTTTATTGAAATTTATGAGACCTTCATCGTTGCAGACTCGCGTTATGAATTGAATATTCCAAGTTCAGAGAGAAAGCAGATCGAGCAAGTCATTAATCCATTAAATGAAAGGGTTTCAAAGTTCTTAGAAGGGTTTGAACCACAACCAGAACAGTATCCTCAAAGCCCGTTATTGGCTCTTACCAATGTTGCTCTGCCAAAGAAGCAAGGAAGGAAAGATCCGGAAATTCTTGGCATATTGTTAGTTTTTACGGATGATAATTATGAGTGCAGAGTCACCGAAGGGGTTTTGGAAGTACCAGTTAAACTATTCGATAGCGTAAAGGATCATATCTTGGCAATTCTTTATGAGAACACCTTTGCCAGATTCTTGGCGAAACAAAGACTTAAGACTATTATCGATGACAAAGAAGACAATGGCTCTAAAGTGGTTCCTATTCGTTCCATTGTCGTTGAATAGATATATTTTTGAGAGTAATCTTCCTTTTGTTATCGGATTGCGCCATTTTTGTTACTTTTCAAAAGCATGATGTTCGCGTTGATCTTGCTTCTAACTTTAAGTATATCTTCCGCATTAGCCCAAGAGACTGTTTATCAGTATATATTTCCATCTGATAAGCACTTTGAATCGTTTGTCTCCAGAAGTTATGATCAATTGGATTCAACACGTGCTGGTGTTGTCACTAAGGATAGATTCGCCGCGTTATTCAGTAACGCTACTACAGCACTACTAGGCGAGACGGAAGGGAGCGTCAACTTTGAAGAATTAGATAAAGATGGTGATGGATTATTAACGCGAAATGAGTTCAGCTCCTTCTTCAAGACTAAATTCAGTACACCTGTTAAAGAAGTTTCTAAGATGGATGTTGGCGATCAAGAAGCCCTTAATGAATTCTCAAGAAAGTCATTCTTCACTGTCCAAAAGGCAACATGCGGTACAAAGGAGGAAGATTCAAAAGATTACGAAGAATTCACGAAATGCGTTAATGATCATAATTCTGCATGCGCTCCATTTAATCAGCAATGCAGAAAGTCACTATCGCTAAGATCAATTCAGGAAGACCAGCAGCGATATCAAGTCTCAGTTGCTCTCTCTGCGACTGGTCTTGGTGTTTCCATCATATTTCTCGCATTCTTCATATTTGGTGGAGCGTATCTTGTACTTCCTTCTTTGCTCGCGTTGGTATGGACTTGGGTTTCAGTTGGTATTCTGTTCTTCGTAATAGCAATCTTGATCGCTTATCTCATAAGTGGCTCGATCAAATTGGCCAACGCTAACAGAAGGCTTTCATTTGAATAATATCGTATCATCAACGATAATAAACCATAGACTAGACGAAATCTATTATCTCATCGCAAAAGATCTAGGCATGAGGTTCTTGTAGCAGAGTGACCAAGACATGATCATGAACCCGCTGCAGTAGAATCTCACCATCATAAGTGACGATCTTTCTCTTCTTTGCAGCCTTTAAAGTTCCCAAGAGAGCCTCAACTAGGAAATCAGTCAGTCAGTCAGTGCAAAAGAGATCTACATGTATTCGCAACTACATCATCTTTGAAAAGAACTCCATAAGCAACTTTGACCTTTCCATCTTTGTCTCTTGTTCCAAGTCTGATTATTTCCTTTTGAAGTCTTTCGATTTCCTCATCAACGTTCATTTTTGTATTAATAGGAAAGCTCTCGACTAAAGTTGTTGCTGAAGAAAAAAGATTGAGTTTGTGGTTGCCAACAACAGCCGGCATGGAGCACTGTCAGAAGGTGATGATGTAATTATTCGAACAGCATTTAACTTGGATGTGAACTTGAGCTTATCACAAGGCACTTGAGCATTAGACTTCAAGTTCCACGTGAACAACTCTCCATTGTTACTGCAGGAGTACATAAAATCATTTGCGAGTTGAACTGAGACAACGGCCGAATTATGTCCATACAAGCTAAACCTTGTCCACTTTGACAGTTTCTTGTCATTGGTCTTCTTCAGTACCAATACTGAACCATCTCCGCAACCTATAGCCATTTTCGTATCGTTAAACAAGTGCATGCAATAGAAATACGGCGGATTTACCATAGTCATAGCCTGTTCCTCATCAGTTAGAGTAACCATATCAACCAGCCTGCCTTTCATTATGTCGTAAACGTGAATGCTTCTGTCAAAGCCAATGGACACAAACTCAGATGGCTGTTTCTGCCTGAAGCACACACCAGTGACCATCATTTCGTGATACTTTTTCATATCCTTAGAAAACGTACTAGATGGAAGTCGCTGGAGCTCGCGAGGCCCTTCCTCCTTAGTCTCATTAAAAGAACCACAAGATATCTTTCCATCATCGCTACCAACAGCAATATTTCCTCTACTGCCAATATCAAATGCGCTTATTTCTGCAACTGAAGTATCATGCTCCTTTGATGAAGAGCTCATCCTTATATCCCACAGATAAATACCAGAGCCTGCAGCAAAGTAAACATCGTGTTCTTTGATGGGATGCTTCTTCAACGCTGTAATCTCACCAGGAACACGTGCTTCTAGTATTGCTTTAGTGAATACTCTATGATCATACAGTGCCACTAAGCCGGAAGCATCTGCAACACATGATATACTCTCCGAGACCTGATCAATGCAGTTTACGTCTGCGTGCTTTGCCTTTGATACAACCTTCATTCTCAACAGAAGAGATAGATAATGGGAATTAATGTTTTAGGGACATCTGTAATCTTCCTACTTTGGCGTGCTGAAACTTAATCGAACTTCCTGATCTATTTCTTGAAGCGACAAATGGAACCACAACCGCAACTATCAGACGCTGAACAGGCGCAACTTTCAAAGGAACAGAACCAATTCAACAGGGAGCAATTTCAATGCAGGTAAATCTTCTACAGGGAGCGCGTGCTTAGAATCCGTAGAATGTATGAAAACATGTTTCCGGAAGTCGATGATTTGGTTATGGTCACTGTTAGACAGGTTGCAGAGATGGGCGCATGTAATTCTTATTAAATTTCCTAAAGAGCGACTGATTATATAATTTCTGTGCAGACGTAAATCTTATGGAATACAACAACATTGAAGGAATGATTTTGTTATCGGAATTGAGCAGAAGAAGAATCCGCTCCATTCAGAAGATTATCAGAGTCGGCAGAACTGAAGTTGTCGTGGTTCTGCGTGTTGATAAGGAGAAGGGTTACATTGACTTATCAAAGAGAAGAGTCAGCCCAGAGGAAATCATCAAATGCGAAGAAAAGTACAACAAGTCACGTATTGTCCATTCCGTACTGAGGCACGTTGCTGAGAAGAGAGGCTGTAAATTACAGGATTTGTATGAGTCTTTTGGTTGGGATTTATACAAGAGATTTGGTCATGCTTACGAAGCTTTTAAAGTTGCATTGGAGGATGATGAAAAGGTTTTTGCTCAGTACAAGATTGAAGAGGGAACATATCATGAACTCATAGGAACTATCAGGAAGCGATTAACTCCACAAGCCATGAAGATACGTTCTGATATTGAAGTTACTTGTTTCTCTCCGGCTGGAATTGATGCAATTAAAGAGGCACTGAATGCGGGTGAAGCTTGCAAAACAGAGACTGCTGATATCAAGATCAAACTTGTTGCTCCCCCACTGTATGTCATGGTTACCAACTGTGCTGATAAAGTACATGGCGTTGAGACTTTGGAAAAGGCAATTACGAGCATAGAAGAAACAATCAAGAAGCACGATGGTAAAGTCGTTGTGAAGATGAAGCCTCGTGTTGTTTCAGATGTTGATGACAAGTCTTTGGCGGCAATGATGGAAAGGGCTGAACGAGAAAATGAAGATGTTTCAGGTGATGAGGATTCAGATGACGATTTAGACGAGTAATGAATAAAAACGAAGTAGGCGCTAATGGGAAATCTTGTATTATTGCTGAAGGGGGACCAGGATGTAGTTAAATTTACTCAAATGGCAAGAGATCTTGTTTCATGAACGGTAACCAATGTTATTCTAAAGATATCTGTACTGCTGCAGTCAATCAATGCGAGATACTGCATTCATGCTACATGGTGTATTAGCCTATGAGATCTGTATGGTTGCGATACACGTGCAGCATCCATTAAAAATAAACTAAGGAACTATCAAGCAACTCCTGAAACATTTTTTTAGGAAGTTTCGATTTACAACCCAAAATTTGTTTCCAGTTTTGACAACAAACATGTCCAGCCAAGATGAGGATTTCGACGAATTAGTGAGAAATTTATCACTTATTGAGATCAGCCAGCTTCCAAATGATAAAAAAATTAAAGCTCTTGAAACAAAGCTTAAACAGCACCAGCAGGATTTAGAATTGGCGGAGCTGAGGGCCGAGTTGGAGAGGCAGCGAACAGAAGAATTGGAAGAACTAGGCTTTGTGGGGAAAATTTTACAAGCAGGATTCCCGGCTTTAGAGACTTGTTGCTTAGACTCTAAGCCATCACAGTCTCAAGCAAAAACTGTTGGGTTTACTCTCCACGAAAAAGAAGTCCAGCTGCCTATATTTGATGACATGCAATTGAAAAAAGATATTTCAATGGTGTGGAAAACATCACGCAAATGGGACAACGAGACTTCCATCAGAACTATGGTTCAGCTGGCGATTGATGATTGCATAAATGCTGCGTGTGTATCGAAAAATCTAAGGACAACACAAGAAGTTACGTTTGTGAGTGTAAATGCAAAGAAAATAGATCGTACTGATTTGGCTTTGGTTAGAGACGCGGTCACTTCTGTTATTATCGGAGCTATTGAAGTGAAAAAGCCCCCAATCGAAAAACAAAGAGGAATACATGAATTTGACATGGATAATGCTGGTCAGCTAGTTCAGTACATGTATGATATACGTTCAAACTTTGGAGTCCGCTTTGTGTTTGGAATTTTAACTACATACGAGAAATGGCGATTCTTTTGGTTTGAAGATAGTGATGAAGCCATGCTGTGTGACTCGCTAGACAGTTTTGTGGACCTATGTACAAAGTCGCCACCTAGTACTCCAATTGATACATCTACAAATGACAAAAGTTCTACTGCTGGCTACGCGGTGATACCATCCGATACAGTTGTCAGAAAAAGTCTTGCGTATGATTACAACGACAAAAGTCTAGTTTACACTCTATGTACACTTTTGTTGAAGTGGATTAATATTCCTTGTGATCGTGTTCACGGGTTTCTTCGTCCAAATCGTCTTTATCAAGTTGGAGAACAGAATTGGAAAAAATATTCATTTAGAAAGCTTCCTTCAAATTTAGAAAGTTTTACTTATGAATTCCCTCCACATGGCAATACAAACACGTTTTACTTTTTACATGTTTATCAAAAGACAGGCGATGGTAAAGTAGCGTTATGGTCGACGGGAAGTGGTCGTATTGGAGTGGCAAAATTTTTTATCAATAAGGATATTCATAAACAAGCACTGATGGCTCAAAATGAACAGGAAAGATGGAGAGAATTCTGGGAAGTGGAGACATTTGTTTTACGTATGTTTGGTCTTCATGTTTTGATGATGCCGTTCGTTTTTCATGTTCGCAGGTACTCGAATGAACTGCGTTTCTGCCCGATGGCGAGATGGAATTTTAGATCCAGGTTTGAAGGTGATATCATAACATCACCGTTCAGCCCATCACAACTTAAAGAAGACTCCGAACTTGAAGAACATGAATCGAAGGTTTTATTGGAAAATCCTCTGAAGGTTGCTGAATTAGCTTTACGTAGAATGGTTGTAGATTGCGGATGGAAACAGGATGACGAAGAAGTAAAGCGGGAGCATATAGGCTTACTTCCAACAAATACCAAAGACGGTTGGACTCTTGAGCCTGTAATGATCGATTTGACACGGGTTAGGAAGATTGAAAAGGAAAACCGACGGGATATCTTCATTCGCCATTTAAAGATATTACAAGACTTAATGCCACTGAAACAATCTAACTAATAAATGGGTTTCATTTCGAACGCTTAACTGCCCTCTGCTTTATCAAGAAGCATATTCTTGTACTTCGATACTGTTGATGTAGTGCTTAAGGAAGGAATCATTATTCCTGGCCTTCCCCTCAGCATAGCAAAACCCGCCCATTTCTCTCTGATCAGATATCAGAAACTATTCCTTCTGGTAATTATGCTGCTACTTACAAAGTTATTGTCATATCCAATGATCTCCATATAGCTATCTGCAATCAGCTCCCAGATGCGACAATCTTAACCGATATCATGCCGCTAAACACTTATCACTTTGGTGGGGAACTTTCTCTTGTAAATCTCATTCAGTAAAACTCAAAGTCGTACTTGTAAATAAATACTTTTATTCAAAAGGGCACATCTATAATAATATTATGCAGTGTCAATGTCTTCTTAACTAGCCACCAACCGCCGCCTTAATACCGTTCATTCCAGCTCAGAACTATTTTTCCTCGCTAGACTTTTGAAGGTCGCGGAGCTGCGATGCGAAGGTATAGAGGGCGGCAAGGACAACGGCACCATCTCCTTTGGTTCTTGCGATACCCCGTACTTCGCATCCGATACCGAGGAAGAGCCATGCCCAAAAACCATATGCGAATGGTCTTGCTTGTATCGCCTTTAAATTAGACTCGCACAAAGTTTTATCTAACTTGAATATCAGCGAGAGTAAATCTGAGGACAAACCTTTGACTTTGACCGGGTTTGGGGTATCTTCGCTGTTTCCCACCAATTCTGATAACTTTAGCCAGGGATCTAGCTGAACACCAGTAGCCTCATCCTTGATCGTAACGCGGTCTACGGTTGTTGATCAATTGTTTTCTTGGTAGTATTCCTTGATGTGACGGCGGAATCCTGAAATATCCTTAACATTAGCAGGAAGTTCGGACAAGCTGAATTTGTCTGCGCCCGCTCCGCCCTCTCTCATTATCCAAATCTCATCTGAACCACCTGACCCGTCTTCAGGCAAAGCAATATTCGCTTGCCTATTTTGTCCCGGAACCCACCGTCGAGAAATGAAAATCGCGGTTTCAAAAACTTCGACAAACCCGAACCTAATAGGACAAAAATGCCGCAAAGTAATGGGTGATGAGTGTGTGACTTCTGGTAGGTATCCTTGGCGCTTAGGCTTACAAAAATAGTTTTCACTTTGGTGATCATTCTCCATTTGATGTTGAGCGTTTGATCCTTTGGAAATTCTCCATGGGTTTTAAGCCTCTTGACTGTTACCGTCCTGTTTATCAGGACAAAGACAAAACAGTCTCAGAAGGCAAGTCTGAGTCAAAAAAATTAGTTACCCCTGTACAAAAGGCGCGACTCTATTTACCCGCGAAAGAACGTCTTGTCCTATGCACGTACGATCCTTGTTCAAACATCATTTACGTCCAGGCCTGCGTACAACGAAACTTCCCTGCTAAAATAACATCAAACGTACTATCTAGAGATAAATTGAACCGCTAATTCAACTTGAAAATGCGGCTTCCTGTTTGGGCAGAGTGTTTGATGGGAAAGTTTTGAGGCTGAATGTCGATCGTTACAGCGCTGTCGCAAAACTAATTCTTTGTCGTTGATCTGAAAACAAAGACAGCGCTCTGGTGTGGAAGTAAAGTTTTTATTTTGCTGAAATAGAATCCCTTTAGCTGTTGAGCAGTAACATTCTGGCAAACAGTTTCGACCTTGAAATGATCTCAAACAAGGATTTACGAGAGCACCAACAGCTGCAATTGCAGCAGCAGCAACAACAGTTAATTGATCGTACAAAGAGGCCCTCCTCAGAAGCAACCAAAGATCGTCGCTCTGGAAACAGCCCACCGTCGATCGTCATTGACAAATCCTACTCCCAACCACTTCCGAGAACTCTTGATGTTTCGCAAGACATGAGACAATACTTGACAGTGTATGAATTAGATGAGTGCAGGACATTCCACAGACAGAATCTTTACTATTTTGGCCAGAAATGTCAAAAGTTTCATGCTTCCGTTCTCAAGGGTGAGAACAATTATGGTAATCATGGCTGTTTCAATTGCTGATTTTGGCATTCTTTAGGATACGATGATTCTCGAGGAGATTATAACATCGTTCCAGGTGATCATCTTTATTATAGATATGAAATAATTGACATACTCGGAAAAGGTTTGTTGCATGTTGAAGTACTGGGTTGATCTCTATAGGATCTTTTGGTCAAGTGGTAAAAGCTATCGATCATGCTACACAGAATGTAGTCGCAGTCAAAATCATCAGAAACAAGAAACGCTTCCATCAACAGGCTTTGGTTGAAGTTAAAGTATTGGAGAAGATCAGAGATGAAGATGTTCATGATCGTGCCAACATTATCAAGATCAAGTCACATTTCTACTTTAGAGAGCACTTGTGTATTATCTTTGATTTGCTTGGGCAAAACTTGTATGAGAATATCAAGGCAAACAATTTCAGAGGCTTTGGTCTAACTGCTGTGAAATCAATTACTCTCCAATTGGTTCAAGCTCTTTGTCTTTTACATGAACATTCAATTGTTCATTGTGATCTCAAACCGGAAAATATTCTCATGGTTCCTAATGGAAAACCTCATGAGATCAAAGTTATTGATTTTGGAAGTAGTTGCTACGAATCTGAGCGGATATACACTTACATTCAGTCACGGTAAGCTTTATCTTCAAGGTCGTACAGAGTTTTTAGTTTTTATCGGTCTCCGGAAGTTGTTCTTGGTTTGCCTTATGGACGACCTATTGATATGTGGAGTTTGGGATGTATAATGGCAGAGTTATACTCTGGCCATCCAATCTTTCCTGCTCAGGATGAAGCTGAACTGGTTCAATGCTTTATGGAATTACTTGGTATTCCAACTAGAGAGTTGATTGAAAGCGCTTCCAGGAAGAAAGTTTTCTTTCACTCCAACTATTCGCCGCGTCTCGGACCAAATCAACGAGGCAGAATCAGAAAACCAAATGGCAAACGTTTAAGTGATGTGCTTAGACCTCCTTCTTCAACCACTGTTACTCCTCGAGATCCACGACAGCAAGCTAAAGCTGATCATGATCTAAGGGTTTACAATTACTTTCTCGATTTCGTCTATAATTGTCTTGATTTTGATCCAGAAAGTCGTCTCACTCCGTTTGAAGCATTGAGACATCCATTTCTAATTTCCAACAATGAAGTAAGTGTTATTATGAGTTTCAATTTAATCTATTAGCCTTATCCTCCACGCAGAGAAGTCGGCGGAATGGTCGCAGCTTACCAAGCGAGGAAGAAAGTTTATCATCAAGGCCAATGCCACGAAGTGCCTGCGACAGCGACTTTCAGTCCACCTGAAGTTAGAAGAAATTTACCACGGAACAATCCAAGGACTCCATTAACTACTAGACGTCAAGATGACTTAAAATCTTACCAAACAAATCCAGCACAACAACCTTTCAATGTTGATTCTGAACGACAACAAAGACCTCCTCGATCAATCTCTTCTCCAAACTGGGCTGCACCTCTACAATTTATTCAAACAGGATTTCAGAAATTAGTTACTGCAGTTGGAATCACAAAACCAAACCATGGCTCTGGCAGCCAAGGAAGCTCTTCTTCCTCAACTCCTATGAACTCAAGTGATTCTCTCCAAAACTCTGATCGATCACTAAGAAGTCAGTACGGTAAAACCAAGAGGCGCTAATCTCAATCAATTTTTATTTATCTTTATTGCTAAGGGCGTTTTCTTTTTGTGTAAATAGATCCTTTTTGATGATATGCGATCAGATCAGTTTGATTGAAATGTTTGATCTTGATCAAAGTTATTGATCAATGCTCAGAGTCTGTCAAAATATTTTTGTAAATTGTTTTGTATTAATCCGTTATGTTAGCCTCAATTCTTATTGCTTCATTACTGTCCATGTATTCTGTTTCAGGTAGAGTTGTTGGTGTTCCAGACACCTTACAGAAAGCTGTTGTTGGTTTTGGTAAACCCTCTCCATACACTCAATGTACTTTAACTCTTGATATCTCTGCCATCACGAAAGGCTTTGTCAGTCAACTACCTCTAGTCATCGACAAGACTGCAAGTCCTTGCACACAAGTCATTCTTGCAGACAAGATGGTTGATTTTGCAAAGAGTCTTCCAACTAACGATTG
This sequence comes from Amoeboaphelidium occidentale, assembly GCA_023515795.1. Taxonomy (NCBI): domain Eukaryota; kingdom Fungi; phylum Aphelidiomycota; class Aphelidea; genus Amoeboaphelidium; species Amoeboaphelidium occidentale. The sequence goes on along the minus strand of JALGPX010000025.1, from coordinate 36,238 downwards.
CAAGCACGAATTCCTGATCTTAGCCCGCCAAGTTCTTTACATGGAGAGAAGTTTTGATTCTTCATTGAACAAGGGCGTGTTCTTACAGTGTTACAATGCCTCTTTGCCTCGCCACGATGAATTGAAGGCAATCATTCCGCAAGTTCCTGTTGAAACAAGTCCCGATGGTTCTGCTGCAAGGCTCAACATGATGAGTTACAACTACATGATCATGACAAACCTCGGCATGATATCTCCCGCAGAGCAGAACGCGAAAGCATCTGGCATGAGTATTCAAGAACAGCAACTATTAGCTGGTGTTAGAGGTTTCTAAAATGTAGAGCTTTATTAGATTTTAATAAATGTAGTAAGTTAATGCGAAAATAGTAGTCAAAATGAATGCAATATCAGAGGAAGTCTTTGGTCCATTGTTCTGAGACTGTGTAGAACCGGTGTTAGGGTTAACAATTGGTCCACCCTCGCACTGACACTGCGCATCCTTAGGAACGGAACAGACATTAGTGATCACCTTCTTGCCACTGCAAATTTCGTTGGTGCACTTGTTTTGCAACTTCTGACACTCTTGCTCGTCTTTGCCCAACATCTGGCCACCCTTCATGTTGCTATTAGATTTGCACTGACACTGTGCACTGAATGAGTAAGGATCGCAAGAGAAAGAATCTACAGCATTGCCAGAGCAGACGACAGAAGAACACGTTGAATTCTGAGATTGACAAAACTTGCGACCATTATCCAACCACTGAGCGGTGCCCGACTGATCTTGTGGACGCGAAGGTAGTTCCTGGCAAGAACACGAAGAACTAAAGGGATTGCAGTTGATGGTCTGATTTTGTGCCTTCAGACCAGAGCAATCAGTAGAACACTGTGAGTTGAATCTGTCACAATCTGCAACAGCCAACGCGAATGGGCTCAAAACAATAGCAAAACCAAGACAGAGAGTGAACAAGGATTTCATTTGAAAATTCTTTAATGAAAAATAGTAAAAGTCAGCCCCTCAATCTTTGAAACTCTCGATCGCGAAGCACATGGTGACACCAAACATGGTTTCATATTTCGTCACGGATTGTTTGAAGACACAGTTAGTCTATTCCTTCCTAAGGCTATTCAATCTTGCCTCCAAGTCATCATCAGCCCCTAAAGCAACGGGCTCAGCAGAGTTGCCAACTGTTTCCTTTTGTGGTAACGCACCAGCAGTTCCAGGAAGACTCTGAGCAAGATTAATACCAATTTCATCCAACACTTGCTGGACAATCTGATCAGATTCTTCTTCATCGCCCTCTTCATCCATAACGGTATCCATCGCATCCTCCATCATTTCTTCCTTCATGTCCATAATCTCAGACTCTTTTTCAAAGTCCATCATAATCTTTTGAATCTGCGGCAAATTAATCCGCTTGTTCATAGTCTTCATTGCCCTAGTAACGCCCTTCATAGCCTGAGCCATCGTAGTTGTGCTCTGCATAGTCTGAATCCTCAAAGAGACTCCTTGTAACTGCGTCTTCATTTGGTAAAACTTTTGAACATAACGCCTGGTCCGAACTAAATCTTTGGCCTGGACTTTGCAAGCATTATTCTGTCCAGCTTTTGCAGATTTCTTAATGTCCTGAATAAGTTTCTTCTCTTGCTGTTCTAACTTTGTTCTTTCTCTGTCTAAATCTCTGATGGCTTTATTCAGAGCTCTCTGCTGCTGCTTTAAGACTTCTGCGGGGCTTTTAGAACCAAAGATATTCAAAAGAGACATTAAAACTGGAAGGGCTGTTAAGTAACAATATGGAAATCGCAAGTGATCACTTTTGAGAACAGAAGACTGTTTGCTAGCGTTTCAGTTGGACAGATTCTGATAAATGATCAACTTTCTAGAGTTTACGTCTATCGCCTTTGGTAACTTTAGATAAACTAACGACTAATTGGCTGGCAATGTAACATAAACGCGATCTTTGTTATGGATTCCCCATGAGATTCACTCTATCAAGATCCAGATTCGACCAACAGTTAAAACCAAGGCCATTGTTGCATTTATTGTGTCTTTATAATGAAATCATCGTATTTAAGTTTAATTATAGCTTTGACAAGTACGACTCTTGCTGAAAGAACCTGTAAATTGTGGAGAAAGAAGTTTGTCGTGCCAACAACTGGTGGCAATCTTCCTGATCTTGGTAGTATTGGCTTACCAAACCCATTAGGAGAAGGCGAGAATGCCACGGCACCGGATAACTCGAGTTTCTTGCAGCCACTTCAACCATCTCCTGATTTGGTTCCAGCATATCGTCTACCTGAAGAAAAAACAGGAAATGAAACAGCAACAAGCGCGAAACCAGCTGAAGTTCCAGCACAAGTGAATGATACTTTGACAGAGCCAGCACAAGTGAATGATACTTTAACAGAGCCAGCACAAGTGAATGATACTTTAACAGAGCCAGCACAAGTGAATGATACTTTGACAGAGCCAGCACAAGCAAATGATACTTTGACAGAGCCTGCACCTCAAGAAAGTGCCAATGATAAGAAGGATGCCGTTACTATTCCAATGCCTGATAATGCGCCTTCTCAGAATCTAACCAATGGTATCAAGGCAGTTACTGATCTGAATGATACTGCTCCAGAAACACCTCCAACTCCTGCAGTTAAGCCAGTGGTTACACCAGAGAATGGCAAAGTACAGCTATCATCATCGATCATCTTGTTTTACTTTAACACTTTTGAAGATCCAGACCGTTGCAAAGCTCTTGTAAAAAGGGCCGCAGAGCGTAGCGGTGCAAAGTCTCTCATGTTTGTGCCAACTGCTTATTGGAAACAGGGTGATAACGTCATTTCGCACTACTGTTACAACAAGGCAAAGTGTACTCCAGCAACTCCTGAAGAAATTGCGCGTTTCGAAAGTATCATGACTGATTGTTTACAAGTTGCAGTACAGTACGGTATGAATTTAGCATTCACTCCTCATTTGGATGATTCCGCTGAAGGAAGCGATCTATCACAGCAATACAAGGCCATCTGGAGAAACTGGCTTGTATTTGATCCTGAAGAGAAATACCAAGGTGCAAGTTATATTGATATGATGCTTCTACCATTATTGAGAGCTTCGAAGGCTGTTGCTACACCACAGACAGCAATTGACTTTGGTGTTGTTGGTGAAATGTCTGCCACCGTGTTCTATAATGCAGCTGAATGGATAAAGGTTATTGGAAAATTCAGACAAGACTATGGATCCTCATTGAATATCAGGTTTGGTGTCGCAATGAACTTCAACAAGATCTCTTTGGATTCTCTAACTCCTGATGATCCTGTCTATGAGCCGATAATGAAGACAAATCCACAAAAGAATTTGGAGAATATCAAGAAGCTGTTCCTCGAAACAATTGATTTCTTTGGAATATCTGCATATGCGTCAGTCAATGTTCAATTTGAACCTAGTGAGTTGGAGTATGCTGCAGATATTTTCAACGGCGAGTTCCAGAAATACTATCAGTTATCTATTGAACAAGTTATTGGTGCAGGAAAGCGTTTCATTTTTGCTGAGTGTGGTCTTGGTGGTGGTTATGATCTGGGTGGAGTTCAACCAGCTCCTAATGCTCAATGGGCTGCCTCTTCACCTTACTTTTCAGTTAAAATAGTCAACTCTCAGAATAATCCATGGGCTAATTCTGAAGTTAAGGAGTTCAGAGATTATTACACGAAGCAACTATTGAAATATTTGGCAAAGGAAGACTCAAAGAGCAAGTATGATACAAGAGATGCTTACTTGTGGAACATGGGATCTTATGATTTCCAGGGTATATCAAGTGATGCTGTTTATGATGAAGCTCTGACAACATTTGTGAGAAATTATAACCAAGGCGCGTAAGTCTGAATAACTGGCCCTTCGCTACAGGATTAGTTCAAATAAAAGTGAAGACGCAGACTGTTTCTTTGATCTTACATCAATTGAAGTGAAGTGGAAGCGCGATTATTCGAGATTAGAGAGTTTTCCATTTAAACCGAAACAAGTTTCCAACAGTTTTATTGATTAATACCCAGATCGATTATTCAAGGCAACGGTGCTCTTGGATCTTAATCAATCGGCATTTCTAACACATCATGTTCCATGTTCTTAATTGGTTCAGTTGGATCCTTCTTTTAATTTTCAAACCATAATTTTGAATATT